>CAXHSM010000010.1:308926-455000 GCA_964019185.1 Maratus speculifer
TGTTTAACTGTAACCCTATTCTGGTTTGGCGCTTCTTGCTGAATGCTGATTTGATTATCTTTGCACACGTGCTTATGCTATTTGATCTTAGATTTCCGCGCTTATATTGATTTGTAATTATTACTGTTATTATTCTTGAATTTTCAAGTTTAAATTATTGGGTCGTTATGTTACGAAGAGACACATGTATTGTTTGCAAGATGAATACGTCAAAGTTATTTCATATTAAAATAATTCTTTCGTAAATTTCAAAACAAGAAGCAGCAAGCCGTCGCTGTATTTTGTTTTCTTTTTTCTTTTATCATTTGTCGCCAGGGAAGAGATGTTTCGCCGAATTAGCAACCTCTCTTATGTTATGATCGTAGTTTCAGAGTCATCCGCTCGTCTCGCTACTGTCTATGCGTAATCCCATGTTAAACGAGTTGCCATTACAGTGTATGAAAGTTGATTCTCTGTTACTACTCTGTGATTGTATCTACAAAATATCAAATAGTCCTGAAATTTGAAATAAAGATTTGTCTTTTTTAATTAAGTATTTTCGGTATTTCACAAATAAAAGGGATTAATTAAAAAACACGGAGCATTAGAAATGAAACTTGTGTACGCTATACGGTTTTGAATGGGTAAAGCTGTAAAGGTTACTTTACCGGGGAATCGGTGTTTTAATTTTCATAACGGAAGGCTAATGTAGAAAGTTCTTTCTTTCTTTATTTATTTATTTACAATAAAACAACAAATGTGAATAATATAGAAACAAAAACGTAATTTGCTGAACAAATTAAAACCAAATCAGTTTATTTCCTGCAATTTCTGAGAGAGATTTATTAATCTATTTCATTCAGTTAGATCTGCGTTAAATGTTAAATTTTTGTAACAAATAAGCTAATATCAATTGAATATTTAAAAATAAAAACAAAATTCAAGCAATATGATAATTTGAATAGCCTAAAAATTTAGATTTCCTTCAAATTAAATCGAAATAAATTTTAAACATTTTTTTAAATGTTTATTAATGTATTTCATTTAGTTAGTTCTATATTAAATGTTACATTTTTGTAACAAAGAAGCTAAATCAATTAAACATTTAAAAAAATATATGATAAATTATATATTCTAAAAACTTAGATTCCCTTAAAACTTAATCGAAATAATTCTTAAACTTTTAAAAATGTTTTATTGTATTTTTCATGGGTTTTATCATTTCACAAGCACTCATCATAAGTATAATGCAAAATCTACAATACAAATGTTTGTAATTTAAACTAGTCGTTGGGGGCCACCGAAATATTTACCCATCATGGATATGTATATGAAAATAAAACATGTGAAAACTATTTATACAATACATTGCAATTCATAAACAAAATTTAAATATTGTTAATATACATAGTAATGCTCTATTAAAGAACTGCTGATTACCGATTTCGACAAATTATATAAAACGCCAAACTACTCAAGTAGTACCGAACTGCGTAAAAGAAACATCCTTATAACTCCAAAAATAATAACTCTATTAAGTAACAATTAACTGCGTCGGATTAAGCGTCTCATTTCCAATTAAAATATACCTCTGAATTGAAATTTAAATGAAATACAGGGTCATGAAAAATCGAAGAATGTGGAAAACAGGATTACAAATATCTCGGCAACTAATAATCCGATTGACTTCGTTCTATATGCAAAATGTGTGTTATTTTATTGCCTTTTACGTACATTTCTTAGAATAAAAAAATTCGAAAATTTTTATACACCTTTCATCAGAACGAATTTTTCGAGAGTCCGAAAAAAATAGTTCCGGATAATCGAGGTTGCTGATATTAAATAGGCTTCGTTCCATTCTTACATACTAGCTACATACAAAATTTCAAGTCTCTATCTCAATTCGTTCGGGAGATAGAGCGTTTACAGACAGACAGACAGACAGACGGACGGCAAAAATTTTTTTCTAAAAATATGTTTTTTGGAATCTCCACTATCTAAAACGTGTAAATCCGTCAAAAAAAATTTTCGATTTTCAAAACGATTGCAAGACTTACCCTATACTACGTATGATGGGTAAATAAAATGAAAAAAATTGACTTAAGTTTTTAATGCGTTTTAAGTATCATATTATTTGATTTTAACTTATTTGTCACAAAACTTTACTATTATCCTCTTCAGACCCAGTATACCCTAAGAAATACACAACTATACATTTTTTTTTTTTTCACGTATATAAATAATGTTAAAAAAATGGTGCGAAAGGGGCCTAACTAGCAGAACTAAACATAATAGCAATTCGTTTCTTATAGCGCTTTTTTAGCGAGATATGTGTTATATAAAAATGGGATGAAGCAAAAATGTTCGAAATACACAAAAATGAAATCGTAAATAATATTGTGTTTTAAGATATCAATTTTTGAGGCCATTAGTATAGTAATAAAAAGTTTTTAAATACGTAATCATGTCATTGTTTTGCAATGCAAAATAGAATAAAATAAAATAAAAAATTTCCAAGGAATTGACAAAAAATGTCTTTATTGAGTCCTCCCGTCTCATCTAATTGTATGTGCAAAAAATGAATTTTAATTTTTTTTTCCGCTTTTCATCTTTTTTAGTTATTAGTTTGTTAAATACTATTTTAGAGAGCGTAAATTTCAGTTGAGTAAATAAACTAAAGATGCAATAAAATCTGTAATATGTTTGAAAATTTATAAACATCAACATGTATTTCTGTATAGGTTTTTGTTGTTAATGAACATTCATCAAGATTTTCAAGCATAATATGAAAAAATTTATTTAATAGTTTTAGATTCTTATTATTAGAAATATTTTTTTAAAGAATATCAAATGTCACATTAATTAATTAAACATTATAATACAATACATATATAACATTATAATATTAAAATATAATGATATATATTATTATTATTATTATTATTATTATACAAAATATAATATTATAATACATAAATAACAAAATTAATTAAAAAACTAAATCATTTGATCAATCGATTTCATGTGATTGGTCAATTTAATCACTTCATTTTATCATCTCTTGGCAACAATTACCTGCAATTGTGTTAAAAAGTGTTTTATATAGCTTTATAAATTTTCTCTTGATATTTCCCGTACAAATACTGTAAATTTAATATTTCCATAAAGACTGCAAATGGCAATCCACTTAATTTTAAATTTACACCGTAAAATATTACAGGACAATTTTTATGGTTTTATTTGGTATTTATCCTGAAGGTATTTCGTTTCTTCTTCAGTTTAAAAAAGCGGTTGTGTCTCCTGCAACCGATATTTCCATAAGGAAGATATTAAAGAAATAGGGATGGACAAAAGAGAGGCACTAAACCAACCGTGTTAGTGTTACATTCATTTCATGCGGAACCGGAAATTGAGTGTTCTTTATTAGAACTGCATTCTTCCATTATAAGCAGACCTCCATTAGCTTCAAATCTGCAAATTTTGCAGAATTCTAATTTACAGAAAATAAACTGCGATCACTCGCAACAAGCAAAACTCGATTTTTTTTTAATGAATCACTAATGCGAAATAACTATTCATAATATATTTGAATTTTTCATAACGTTTAATGCATTTTTTAGTTATTAAACCATGAGTATCACAAAGAAGTTCGACTTTAAGTCTTACATGACTATTTTTCTTTCCCCCTGTTTTCTCTTCTTACTTTTAATTTTTTCCCCGGAAAACAATTAATACTTTTCCTTATATGCTCACAAGCATATATCTTCCTTGTAATGCTCATAAGAAATATAACAAACATTGTAGATTATTTAAATATATTTAAAAGATAATTAAATGAAAAATATTTTAGCTTAAATATTTTAAGTTAAAATTGTTAAAATATTTCTAAGATACTTTAGGATACTTCACAATTTCAGATATTACTTCATAACGGCACTCGGGGATGTAGTTAAAAATCATTTAATATATGGTCTGAATGATGTACAGTTTACAAAGAATTACTTTTTCTAAGCTTCCATGCACATGACAGGAAAGTGGAAAACTGCTGCTACTACCTGCCGGCAAAATAATGTTTAAATATTTCTATTTTTTAGAAAAATAGAATAAATTTTTTTAAATATTGCTAGATGTTAAATTAATTTTCACGACATTTTTACAATTTTTATTTGTATGTGTTGTATTTATTGTTGTTTATTTATTTATTTATTTATTTGTTTAAGAATGTAATTTGTAAAGATTTTCAATAATTTTATTCTTACAAATGTATCTCTAAAGACCTGAATTGGAAATCGGCCGTTTATATCTAACATAACTGTGTTTTAATTAGTTAAAATATTTAAAAAAATAAAATTTTTATTTAAAAAATCATTGTTGAGTGTTAAATTTTATTTAATTATAACCAAAGAATAAAAATCATATAACTTCCCCTCCTAGTAAAATGTATTATTATTCAGAAAAAAAAAAAAAATGCCGAGCGGTGGAATCGAACCTTAGTCCTCTACAAAGGTTCAAAGCTATAAATCCGTGCCTTATACCACTGATCTAACCAGACATGCTTCAATCTGCTCTAACTAATAAGTTCAACTTCGCGCATGCTCAAAGACCAATTTGAGTTGATCTTAAAGAGGTCGCGTACTGTTTTAATAATATCTTGGCTTTATATAGAACCCTCTGGTTTTTTCAGGAGAAAAAAATTTAAATGTTTAAGTGATCGCCATATTTAAAAACGAATTTCATTGCCAATTCAGAATTGCGATCATTTTCAAAAGGACTTTTTAGCACGAATAAGCTCAAAACTAAAAAAAAAAAAAAAAAAAAAAAAAAAAAAAAAAAAAAAAAAAAATAGTACTTGCATTTTGTAGATTTATTTTTAGTTGTAAAAGAACAAGTAGAGGGTTGCAAAAGAAAAAAAATACATATGAATAAAACGAGCGAAATAATTTAAATTCCAAAGAAAATTAAAAAGAATCTATATACAGGGTAGGGTGCATGTAAAAATTACAAAAATTGCTGATTCAAAATTGCCATCATTTTGAAAACTATTTCTTGGCAGGAATAAACAGAAAATAAAATAAAAATAATGACAAAAATAGTACTTACATTTTGTAGATTTCTTGAAATTTTCAAATAGTTAAAGATCAGAAAACGGGTGACAACAAAATATTTACATATAAATAAAACGAGCGAAATAATTTAAATTCCAAAGAAAACAATTTAAAAATATCTGTATACAGGGTGCAAGTGAAGATTACAAAAATAAAAATACACAATTACAAAAAAGATAATTAAAAATTTTAAACCAAAACATCGATCTTTATTGAAAAACGAATGTCATTGCCAATTAATCATTCCGATTTGCAGTTTCGACAGGTCATTTTATTGAGTCAAATGAATTATCCAAAAAATAATAATAAAGAAAAGCCATGCACCCGAATAAAAAAATAAAAAAAATGCCCATTGGGCAAAGGATAACGTCCTAATCCTAAAAGGATCATCATCTTTTATTCGGAGTTGTAACTCAATATCGACGGATAAGAGACACATTCTAAACGGTAAAGCACCGTTAGATAGTTCAAAAGTTTGAATTTCAATACCTCGATTGCGCAGAAGTAAAAAAAAAAACTGCGCAGCTCGAAACAAATTGCATCACAGGAGCAAAGAGAAAAACCTCCCCCCCCCTACCTCACCTCAACCTCCCTCTTGCGTTCGCGAAATCTTCTCCTAGGGTTGCCAAAATCTTTTCCTAGGGTTTTGGCACCATTTTGACAGGGTTACCAGAATTGAGGGTTTATCGCCAAGCTTGGTGAGATTTTTTTTTCCATTAATTTTTGCCGAACGCAAACGCAGCTTAGCCGTGTTCGTCGATACTTTATGAAAAGTAATACACTGAGATGATGAGGAAACAGAATTATTTTTAATGCTTATTATTTTTATCTCCTCTGTTTGACATTTTAAAATACAAATTCAAATATGAACATATAAATTAGAATATGTCATGTTCTAACTTAGTTTTTAATATTAGTAAATAATAGCCTTTTTTTTCTGATTGTCTGTCAATAATAAATATATTTTTCTAAATAGCTTTTTATTAAAGCATGGATGATAGTATTTTTTTTAAAGTTTAAAATAATTTTTAAAAACAATTTTACTTATAAAATGTTAATTTTGAAAGAGGTTAAAGGCAAAACAGAAATAAACAGTACAAAGAATAAAAGCTGATTTATGTCGGTATATATTTCTGATATTCATGTCGTTTGTAATAGATGGCAGCACTGAAAATCTTTACAAGCATGAAAGTAACACAAAAAACTTGTTGATTAGTATTGTTTTTAATGGGTTCTTTAACCTCACTGTCATATTTTAACAAAAGTTCATATTTTTTGTTTAGCTGATCAAACAAGGTATATTAGTTTCAATCCTTTCCTTTAAAGTTGTTTAAATATCATTTAGTTTAGATATCGTTTTCGTGATTAAATTGCGTGATGTCGAATGTAATTTCCTAGTTTCAATGTTAAATTCAGAGGGTGGTCCGGGGGGGAATATTCCCCCGTCGGAGCAATGAAAGGTCCCCTCCGAAAAAATTGAAATTTTCCGATTTCAATGATATAAAAGTATAATTCCCGGAACTCTACAACCTCCCCCCCCCCCTCAGAGCCACTGCAGTCAGTCCTGGAGAAAAGTGCTTGATTTCAATACTACCTAGTTTTATCAATATGGTTATTATAAAATACAAGGCAGAACCCGTGAATTTCGACGAAATAAAATATTTAATAAGAAACTGTTTCATTGATTTATAATAAGCCTGCAAAACTAGCTACAATAAAAAATCTACATTATATTGATAAGTTTAACTCTTAAACAAAAGTTATTTAAACTAAAATTCACAAAATACTATATCCCTAAAACTCAGTTTTAGAAATTATTAAAATTAAACTTTAATCGTAATATAAGCAGTTAAATATACTAAAGATCTGTTTCATAGAATTTTCCCCCGTGAAATCTAAAACAAGCATCATTTTCTCTATCTCAAAATTTGCATACGCACCTCTCATATCCGTAATCATTTAAAAAAAATTGTACTACTCTGTTATCCCGTCGACCAATTTCGCCAAATTATACATATCGCCAAACCAATCGCCAAATTATACATTTTGACATAATTTTTATTTTAAATAATAAAAAACAAATAATTAGAAGCATATTAATAAAAATACAAATAAAAAGTCGAAATAGAAATCACTTAATGACGTTTTAAAAGCGTGTATCGTGTATAATGTCATTGAATGTGACAGTCACGATCATCCATTATTGGCATTGATTCTTATAGTTTGGCGATAATTTTTTGGCAGACGGGGATTGTAATGACTGATGATGATGTTTTTTTTTTTTTTTTTTTTTTTTTTTTTTTTTTTTTTTTTTTTAATTGGCTCCGCTGTTTTTTGTCACGTGACGAGCGGGAGCGAGGAGAGGAGGAGGTACGGAAAGGAGAAGGGTAATACGGAGGACCTGCGAATGTTTTGGAGCTGGTAAAAAGGATAAAAAAAATAGCCTGTAATTTGGATATGTGTGTGCTTAGGGCACGATGTTTAGATGTTCTTTAAAGAAGATTTGTGTAGAAGTATTTGAAAGAGATGTTTAATCCGAAGTTATATATTTAATTGTGTGTGTTTTCCAAGTTCTGTTTTAGTGATGTCTTTGTGTTCCATGTCTGTAAATAAACTATTCGTTTGCATCAAAGCTTCATTTCTTGAATTATTTTCGACATATACAGGTGTTCCGCAGTAAATTGTGAAGAAACAGAAATAGTGATATGACAGGGATAACCTAGTAGTACAAAAAAAAAATAATAATTTAAAAAAAAAATCTCTAAAATTTTACAAAACATTGCGTTTTATCAGCGTGTGATTTCGATTATTTGCTAAAACATTCCTATATTATGATCCATTCTTAAACTCACATCTGTAAAAAAATGTACATATGACATCATCATCGCGAAAACCCAGCAAAATTGCAATGTCGTCATTCCAAAAGCAAATTGGGTATCTAATGATTCATATTTATAATAGGCTTATAATTTTTTCGGAATCATTGATTTATATTTCTTCAAAATTCGGAAAATAATTTTATATGCAGATTAATAAATTTGTATTCTTACTTTCAGCTACTTGATACAAATTAAGTAAAAACGGAGAAAATAAGTCAGACAAATATTCTTTGAAATATATTTTTGTAAAGAGAATGTGCTGTATCGTGTGTAGTTTGTAATAATCTAAAAATCATTTAATTGATAAATAAAAACGAAATAAAAAAAATTCACCTGGTTTTATAAAAGAAACAATTTTAAGATAACATGTATTTTGAGTTTTTAAAATTTTTATATTTTATGAAAAATGGCAACAAAAGAATACAGTAATTTCCGGCTTTTTTCCCTTTATATTTAATAGAAATGGTGTACTTCTGTTGCCACAATTAAAGAAAGGTATTAAAAACTACAAAAAAATTTATTCCTCAAAAACAAATTAAAGTACAGTTTTCAGACAAATTGCATTAAAAATAGCATTTTTTCCTGTATTCAGTGGTGTAAAAATTGAAAATGTGCGAAGTTTAAATGTTTAAAAAATTGTAGTAGAAAATATGCGAACCCGAAATTTCATTTTAAATTTCAAAATGATGCCATTCACAAAATGACGTATGCGTTACGCACAGATACGTTTGGCCTGTATAATATAGATGTAGATATCCCTTCAATTAACAATAGCTACTAACGTAAGCGATGCTTTGTTTGGATTCGCGAAGCATTATTTCATAAGATAGGTACTTGAAAGTAGCAATACTTTTTAAAATTATTCTAGTGTTTTGATTAACCAAAAACGTTATTTTATATTTTAGCGTATTTCAGTTTTAGACATGTAAATTCCTCCAAATTCCATATATTGTTTTTAAACAGAAAACATATTAAAAATAATACTAATAATAATTACCTCTTAGTAATAAATATGTTTTATTTGGTTCAATTTTCAACCTTCGAATTTGAATAACACTTTATATAACAAATTTAGCTATTCATTTTATCTTTGTACGATTCTTTAATTACTACTTTACAGTAAATAAATAAATAAGTAAATAATAATTCTTTTAAAATGCGTAATATCGTTTGCATCAAGGCCCTCTTATCATAATAGCAAGGCCTCGCATTCAGGAGAAAATCTATTGTTGAAATTGTCCCTATAATTGCCAACTTATTATATGACTTTGTCTCATAAGTAACGCCCCCTGGTGCATACTACTGCTAATAATCCCATAGGAAACAATGAAAAATATTTCAGTTTCTCACATTAGATGGCGCTACCAACGGGAAAATCTTTGGTTTCAGCGCCCCCTGTACTGCGGTCAAAGGAAACTTGGCGAATGACAAGCCTTGATATTATGATAAGGTTTGCATAATTGATTTCGTGTAATAAGAATAAATTGCGTATTTGAATTCTTAACACTAAAAAATACTTTTATAACTGAATGTAATTAATTCAATTTCACAAATTTTAATTCATTAAAAATTTGCTATAATTTTTATAAAAAAAAAGTTATTTTAAAAATTTTATCAAAAAATCGTGAAACTATTATATGATTAGAAGGAATGAAAGGTTATGACCCTCAAAAATATGCACCATTTCTAAACCAATCCTAATAAAGTATTCTATTAAATGCATATTTTCCTCTCAAGTAACATACATTTTTAGAATAAGAAAGTTTAATGTTATTTAGCGGTTTAAAGTATAATTTCTGCAGTTATTTTCAATAATGTAAAATATAAAAAGTTGCCATATTCACCTGTCTTTTGTTCATTATATTTCCAATGTGACGTAATATTTGCTTAAAAAAGAAAAAAAAATCAGCCAAGCTGTTTGTTTTAGTTTTAGTTTTTACGTAAAAATCTTGTACAGAAAAGTTATGACGTAATATTCCATTTTTCTTAAATTCGCCAAACTATTTTACATAATTTTTCACATGGAAATATTTCAATTTTAATCTCCAAAGGTTTTCGAGACATTTTAAAAGAAAATATATTTTATTTATTTAATTAATCCAGATTCTATCTGTAACTACAAACTCAGTGATTTATTTTTTTCTTCTGAAAATATACGTGTTTGATTTTTATTTGGAAAAATACGTCCGTAATAGAAAAACATATAAAATTAATTTAAACAATAATTTTTTAATGTTATTCTGTAAAAAAAATAAATAAATAAATAAATAAATAAATAAAATAATAATAATAATAATAATAATAATAATAATAATAATAATAATAATAATAATAATAATAATAATAATAATAATATTGTGAAAATCTACTGGTCTTAATTTATTTTTATGTTTAATTTCATGTCAAAATGCAGAAGAGTTTTTTTTTCTTTTAATAAAGTCTATGACAAAATGTAATTTGTGTGGTCTATTAGAGGATTCGCTTTGCTTATCTTTATTCTACTTAAATCAAAAAGTGCTTTAGCTAATTCAATTCCTTCAATGCTATATTTACTTTAACAGCATAAAAACAGTTAAAACAGTTGAAAAATAACTAATACAGTTTGTTAAATTACTATCCCCCCCCCTTTATTTTTAAATAAACAAAGGCTTTATTAACTTTAATTGCTTTCATAAAAAGGCTTTTTTTTAATTCCACATTCTATGAACTTTCATCAAAAAACGGTATATTCACCTAGTTCAGAATCACCAGATTATTTGATCCATACAAAGTGAAATACAAAGTAAATAATAAGATACCTTTCCTTCATTCTTTTCAACCTGACTATATCGACAGTTTAAATTTCCCCTTAAATAAACTCTTTCCATTTCAACTTGAGTTTTTTTTTTTTTCTCATGTAATTGTCTGAATAATAGCTGCAAATTCGAAAAGTAAATATTTAATATATTATATAATTAATCACATCCAGAATTTCACTTTAAGCTATTTCGCGACAAATGTTATGTACAAAACTACCATCGACATTTCAACTTCAAATAGCCCATAGGTTCCCAACCTTTTCTGGACCACCGCCCCCCTTTACAAGAAAAAATATTCCAACGCCCCCCCCCCTGCCCCCACTTCCGTAATAATTAATTTTAAAAATGTGAAATTATTATAATTATCTATACCGAATTTTATCTTTTTATATAAAGAATCACAACGCAGAAATTAATTAACTCAACAGTCAAATTTAGTAATTTTTTTATAAAATATTTACAAACAAACACAAAATCATTAAGAAATAAAATGAGATGGATGAGGGTGGTAGGCTTTTAATAATTTGTTAATATTGGGTGCCAATTCCGTTAAAATCACTCACAAATTCAAATGTTTAGTCATGTGCAGTCTATTCCCTTTCTTAAGCAGTAAATTAGTTACCTCAATGAATCCATATGCAGCCACATATGATGAAGGAGAACTTTCTAGCAATAAAAAACTGTGTGTACACTTTCCCAGAGCCCGATCAAGCTGAAGTTGGGCCCAATGCCTGTTTAAAAATTGCCCCCCTCCTACCTCCCCATTCCCGACGACACTTTCAGAAAAAAAAGTAGGTTTATTTGATAACTTGGCAAAATTGTTCGGGTGAAAGTTTCAAGTTTACAAAAAAAAAAAAAAAAAAAAAAAAAAAAATAACTTACAAGAATAATCAAGAAAATGAATTACCATTCAATTTATCAAATAAGCATTTATATAATTCAGACACATCTATGATCCACAGTTTATGTTGCAGAATAAATGAGGACGTCTTTTTAACACGCTTTTATTAGCTTCACCTGTATGTTTGTGAGTTTGTAACTCTCCTTATTTTATGTATGTTCACCGATTACTCCAAAACCATGCAACCAATTAACTTGGTTTTGGTGTTAAATGAAAGACGATGCTCTCGAATTGGTACCACTTCAGTTTCATCGAAATTGGTTCAGTACTTTTTTAGTAATTAGGCAAAAACTAATAAAATTAGTGATTTTTCGCTAATTAAAAGTGTTGAATACGTTCACTGAATGGAGTGTAGACAGCATGGCCGAGCGGTCTAAGGCGCTGGATTGAAGCTCTGTTTTTCGAAAGAGATTGTGGGTTCGAACCCCACTCCTGACATTATTTACATCTATGTAAAATTTAAAAAAGAATTTCCGTAGTACAATTTTTATTTTTAACCGGCTTCAGAAAAGGAAGAGGAAGTTATCAATTCGACGCGTATGCATTTTTTTTCTATGTATGTTCACCAATTACTCTGAAACTATCCAACCGATTAATTTGGTTTTTGTATTAAATATAAATATAGTTTAAAAATCTAAAAACCACGCTTTTAAAGTAATCAAACTAAAAAGTGAAAAATAAATATAGTTTAAAAAAACTAAAAAGCACGCTTTTTAAGTATATCAAACTAAAAAGTGAAAAATAATTCGTACTATAAGCTGAAAACGAAAATAGATGAAAAATACTATATTACTATAAAATAATTTTTATTATAGAAATCAATTAATAAGCAATAAATAAAATTATCGTGGAAAAAAAGCGTGGGGTGCTCCATCTACCATGCTCCATCTACCATGCTCCATCTATCAGTTCTTAAGAAGCACCCCAGGCATTTTTTCCACGATAATTTTATTTATTGCTTATTAATTGATTTCTATAATAACAATGATTTTATAGTAATATAGTATTTTTCATCTATTTTCGTTTTCAGCTTATAGTACGAATTATTTTTCACTTTTTAGTTTGATATACTTAAAAAGCATGTTTTTTAGTTTTTTTTTAAACTATATTTATTTTTCTCTTTTTATTCAAACTCGCCTTTGAACTTTGAAAGGGGGGGGGGGTGCTTTGAGACCTGTCGTCTCAAATAATCCATCAAACCAAAATAAAAGTCATGGAAAGACACCATTAAAAACTATTAATACGATGCAAAAAGCCATAGTTGAACTCCGAAAGTTACCAGATGAGACCAGAAAGATCGGAAAAGACCGAAAACAGTCACTATTCAAAATTGAGCCGTTCCAAGATAAAGCACGCTGTTGCCGATACAAGTAAAAAGAATGTGAGTCAGGAACATCACAGGCACTACAGTTACCATCATCCTCAACCCAAAACGAGCTATTCAAACTCGCCTTATCCAAAAATGATTAAAATTGTGGTTTTTCCCTAAACAGTTTAGTAATCATTTTAAACTATAATCTGACATTGTAAAATGTTCGTTTATATTAAAACCAATAGACACAATATGCAGTTTTTGGCATTTTCCCTAAATTGGATTTTCTGGATACAGCACCTTTTGAAAATTATAGGTACTCTCAAATTGAAAATGACTTTTATAGAAAAATTAAATAGGAATGTTTTTTCATTGCAGTAAAACTTTTTTTTTTTTTTTTTTTTTGTCAGTGACCAAAATATAAAATGCAAACAGTGGAAAAACTTAAATTGTGAGATAATTTACATGCAAGAAAACGCAAATTCCAAGAACATATAATCGAAGTTTCACAGTATTTATCAATATTTCAAAATACTAAATTGTATTGAGTCATTCAGAAAATTTAAATTTTACGTTTCATATTTTATAAAACAACATTTTTGAAAAATATTTGATTAAGGAAGAAATATTAAGCCATATAATTTGTGAAAGCCATATAGTTTGCCCCTGAAATTGCTGGGCCCAGGGCCGAAGCCCCAGAGGCCCGTGCATTAATCAGGCCTTGCCCATAATTCGAAGTAGAAAGCTGGAAAATATTGATATTTGTAGCCAGAATTAACCATTTCGTTATTTGTGAGTTCTACGAGTTCCCCCACTAAATTTAATCATTTTACTGTAGCTGCATTTGCGAAAGGATCGAAAATCAAACTCGGAATATTCATGTTTGAAATATTCTGGAATCACTCCGGAAATTCAACATGAAGACGTCCAAATGTTAGCAATATACAAATAAATATTCCTGTTTTGCAGAAACTGCTAAAAATGTAGGAAGGTGCTTGTATTTACCTCAATTTACATTTCATTTGAAGAGACGTTTTCCCAGAAAAGCACTATGATGTCTTTTGTTTGTTTTAATTAAATCGACTTCATTAAATATTCTTAATAGGAAAAAGTGGAAATGTAAGGTACATTTTGTTTTTATAAGCTGATACTTCATACAATAATGAAATTAAAAAGATATAATCCTCATGCCTGTTCCTAATTCTCGTTTAAAACCATGGCTTTGATATTAGTAACTGCATCACCAACTGCAGCAGTTAAAAATCAGTACTCATCTATAAAAATTGAGAGAAATGTGCTTTTTAAGCCCATTGTAGGGAATGAAGACAGATTGTGGGGTTGAAATAGACACACATAAATAAAACACTTTTATGAACATTTTGTTTTTCTATTTGCGATTAAATTATTAAAAAATAAAAGATAATAACACACAAATAAAAATAAAATATATTGCAACACATAATAAAACAAAACACCACCAGTTATGGATTTAGGTAACTTCATCAAAATATATAAATAGGGTGTGGAGTGATCAGAGAAAAACACAGTAAAAAAAAAAATAGGGAGCTAACAGTATTTTCTTCTAGAAAATACTTCATTTAATATAAATGGATTAAAGAACCCAAATTTCTCTTTAACAAAATATTGATATGTTACTCATTTTTTGATTTGTAGCCGATGGCGGACGATAAATAATGTACATCGAGTGCAAATGACACTACTTGTTTCACATGCACTCCTTATAACGCTCCGTAATTGCTGGAGAACCATCAATAACAATGGACAAATTTTTTGACATTCGTAAAAGAAATTAGATTTTTGGGACCCAGCTCTAGGTTCTACTGCATAGATTTTCATTTAAAGCAGGGCTCCCAAATGGTCCGCGAACTGAACACCAATATTTTTTAACCGAAAATTTCATAGTAGGTTTCTCAAGCATTTGTTTTGGCACGAACCTCCGAAGATGATTGCTGCGCAATTTTCAAGAAAAATATAAAACGAAAATCTTTCTAAGAAAATATTGATGCCCAGTTGGCGGACCATTTGGGAGCCCTGTTTAAAGGTATACTTTAAGTTTTTATCTCGGTAATAAACAAGACCGTGGAGGGAAGCTAGTTTTGCTACACATATATTAAATTGCTAGGTACGCCACGTCAACGCCCCCCTTGACTGTCTTAACGCCCCCCATTTGGCTCTGGACTCGACAGCGCCCCCCTGGAAGGTTCCAGCGCCCACTGGGGGGCGGTACCGCCCCCGTTGGGAACCTATGAAATAGCCGAAACAAATTAGCAACGTATTATACTTCCAGATGGAGAACAACAAGTTACATCATCTACAGGCGTATTTTTTTGTAGAAAATCAAACACATAATCTTAATTTTTTACTTAAAAATATTGTGCAATCGATGTGTACAGTTCAACAAATTTCAGCAAATGTAATTTAAAATGTTTAAAGGAGTTATTTGTTTTATTTTTGTAACCAAAAAATATCGAAAAAAATTGTGCAGATTTCAAGTCATAGAAGTAGAACCTCTTCTGAATTGTGTTATGGTTATGACGTTCAATTATTAACAAGTAGCATACAGGCGCTAAAAAGGGAGGGGATGCCTTCTGAAGGGGGCTTACTAAAAGAACCCAACCCGTATTTATGCAAGGTAATCCAAGGTTCAAAGAAAACCACGCAAAACTCCGGTCCACGGAAAACGATTTATCCGAGAGCCGCGATTGTGTTACGTCTTCTTAAATAACATATTTTTTTGTTAAATGGAATGCATAAGTATAAAAAGAATTTTCTTTTTTAATCATGTGTTATTTCTCTACCTAAATCATCAGCGTATTTTAGTAAAAAGAATTGTAATTATGATAAAGTTAGTCTTACAAAATTCGTATATATATATATATATATATATATATATACAGTAAAACATCGTTTATACGACGATCACTTATACGACGTTTACATTTATACGACGTTTTAATGTGGTCCCGATTCATTCCTATTCATTTTAATGTAAAAATATATCTTTTATACGACGCTCAAAATCGTTTATACGTCGATTTTTCGATTTTATATAGGTTTATTTTTGTTTATTTTTCTTGTATATTTTACGAACAAGCGGTAGTTGGCAGCTATGAATGACACCAAAGAACGTGTTTAAATGCACTCCACATTATAAAAATGTGGGCTGGTGTTCAATTAGTCTGAAAAATCAGCTTACATGTAACAGATTACACTGGGAGGGGTCATTCTTTTTTCGGGAATAGTTAGCTTTCCCGACCTATTTTAAGTTGCAAATAGACTATTCTTCTAACTGTTATCAGTATTGGCGACTTTTAGTTGGCCACGCGGGGTTTTTGATCTTTGACTTTAAATGGAAAGGAAATGATGTACTGCAAATGAGGAACCTTTAATTATGAGGAAACATAATTAAAGGTACGTATATTTAAATAGCATACTAATCCCCCCCCTTTTTTTGTTATTTCTTCATTTTGGTTTGTTTAATTTACAAATTCATGCAAATCATCACGTTGAACATTAAATTTAAGTGAAAACAAAATTAATTTTAGTTTTGGAAGTGAAAATCGTTTATACGTCGTTATCGTTTATACGACGTTTTACGTTAGTCCCTTCGGCGTCGTATAAACGATGCTCCACTGTATATATATATATATAGAAGGCATTTTTGTTAAACTACTCATCAGAGGTGCATGGTTTGATAAAAAAGCAAAAGCATCCTACTAGTTTCTGTTATGGGTAGTGCTAAAAGCTAAGAAATTCGACTCACAATGCACCCGACTGGTCGGTCTTTATTTACTGTTACAAATTAGGAAAAAAGATATTCATTGAAGAAAATAAAAACAATCTTATATAATAACAATAATAATATATATATATACATATATATATATATATATATAAGAATTTTGTGTTGATATTTGCAACATACAAAAGTCTATATCCTTTTTCTTTTAAGTGCAGAAATATAGTTTATGAGTACACAATCTTAAAATAAAATAATGACCTTTTAAATATTAAACTCACACCATAAAATTTGCTAAATAATATTTTATAGATATATGGCAATGTTTTACTCAATTAGCTACATATTTATAAAGTACACTCAAGTAAGTCGGCCACTATTACAGGTAGCCGACTTATTATATATGAATTGCTCTTTGCTGTCCACCTGCTGCCGCTTACATTCGGTCATAGGGTTCGTTTGCTTTTGATTTTTGTTTAAGGGGGCTTTTATGATCTAGTTTGATTGTTTAGTTAATTGTTAACTCAATGCAAAAAACCTACATAAAAATATTTGCATTTTTAACGGAATTATAAGCATTTATGTATCAACACTTTCATAGATGCACCCATAGAAGCACCCAGCAGAAGAGGTATCTTATTTGTGCCATACATTCAGACAGTTAAAAATTTGAATACAAGTTTCTTCCAAAATATTTGTCACACTCGAGGACCGTTCAGTATCAGTGATTGGGCGTGTGAACTAAAACATCGATTTAGATATGGGTGGAGCTATGATGGATGAAATTGGAGTAATATCGTACGGAGAAGAATGAGGTGGTGTTTGAGCATTACTGTCTCAATATTCTAGAAGGCCTAACATTTGGGGGATTCTTAACCACTTTGATGTCGCTAAAGAAGATTAATTGTTTAACCACCTTTCAAATATCTATCGTTTAGCGAGCGACCCTCGTGTTTCACTTTCTGTGGATTATTTTATCGAAATTTGATTTAGTTTTAATTTAAAAAAATATATATCAAGTGAAATATTCACTAAAGGAAAGTTTCATCGTTTTATTATAACCTTTTCAATCTGTATTTAACACGATGAGTTCCACGGTGAAAGACACCGAAACTGAAAAAATTATATATGACGTTTAAAGTAACTATTAAGAAAGTATACTCATGTATTAAATAAATGTTAAGTAAATTTTAAATAATTTTTCAATGATTACTTAAAACAATTTTAGCTTTATATCGTATTTTTAACCGGCTGTCACTGGTGAACAACGCTATCCAAAACGGAAAGTTCAAAGTCGGTCACCGGTGAGTGACATAGCATTCTTCGTGTTCAGGGGTCTCAGCGTCCTTAAAAATTTCCCACTTTCCTACCACAATTTTTGAACGATAATATTTATTCTAAGATTTCATTGTAGATCTTAGAGGAATATGAATGGGAGATATTTTATTTAAAATGCGAAAATTTTAGGGACGTTGCGACCCCTGCGTGTTAAGTAAAATTTTCTGATGTATTTATTTTCAAGGTTTATCGCCTGTAGTAATTTTCCCCGATTTCTGACATTCTCGTCTAAAGTATTTCTTGATTTCACCTTATGGTTTTTTTTTTCCTTCCAGTAACTATTCAAAATATTTATACCTGTATAAAAAGACATCTTTTAAAAATTTTGTTTATTGTTATTTCGCTTGTGGTTTTTAAAGCTAATGAGCATGGAGATAAACATTTAATGTATTAGAAAAGATCGTTGATAGTTTTATTTTATAACTACAAATAAAGTTACCTCAAATAATTTAAATAAATTGTTAGGTGCCGTTTGATATTAGAAAAAATATTTTTTTAAAATGTTTAGTTATGAAATTCAGAAATTCGTTATTGTATAAAAAAAAAACTTTCTTTTCGATCTTTCAGAAAAGTATTTTGGTAGTTATAAATTAGTTATTTCTACTATACATATAGTTCTATACATCTTAATTTTGCCGCTTGGGCTCTTTGATATAATTTCTAGAATTTTTTTTTTATGAATTACTAAAATATACTTGGATTTTGTCATATGTGTTTATATGATTTATTTTAGCTTGCAATTTAATGCTTTCTCTGAAAAATATTAAATATTATAATTGCAAGATTAAAAACAGCTTCAATTGCTTACATAAATTTCAAATATAATATAAATAAAAAATAATTACGAGTAGTAATAATGAATTATTTTATTCTACAACATTCTACAACTACTGTTTCGGCTACAAATGTTGCATTTTATTCTACAACTACTGTTTTTATTACTTTCCTTTTTTAATTTTTTATTTATTTATTTTTTTTTAACCAATAACTTTTTTTTTGTTTTGTTTTGGAGGGGGGAGGGGTAAAATTCATATAAAATTGTTTCATGTATTTAAACATAAATCACTATGTTCGTGAGAAAGCCGGTAGTTCAGGTTTTCAAATAGCTTTTTTTTTTTTTTAATTGTAAAAATATAAAACAATTTCATACATATAAGAATAAAAACGATTCCGTATATATCGGAAAATAGGCAGTTTAAGTTTAAATACAGTCTTGATTTCCAACATAAATTTCAAATATGAAACGAATGAAAAATAATTACCAAAAGTAATCATGTAGTATTCTATTTTATATCATTGTTTCTATGAGCACATTGTTTAAAAATTACTTTTGTTAATTCTCTTTTATAAAATAATAAGAAAAAAAATTAAACGTCATCTTTGCTAATGTTTTTTTTTTTTACTTTAATTTGTCTGAAATCATTTAATACATTTAAGAATAAAAATAATTCTCTATGTTTATCAGAAAGAATGTAGTTTAAGAAATAGTTTAAATAGACAATGCGGGGATTCTCCCCCCTCCCCTCCCCACTCATTCGATTAAAAAAAAAAAAAAAAAAAAAAAAAAAAAAAAAAAAAAAAAGAACACTTTAGACGGGATGTCGAAAATTAGAAGATATTATTGCAGACAAATCACTGGAAATAAATTTGAAAATTTCATCATAATCAAGCATTATAAGAATACCCTGAGAAACCAACTTTTGACGAATAATAATAATGCTTATTGATAATATAATAATGATGATTATAATAATAATAATAATAATACTGATGAAGGATAATAACACTTGATAATCTTTTCTTTGAATTTTATGCACGCAAATAATACATGATTCATATCATTCGGCTGCCCTAATTAGGCAATCGATTCATTTACTAACATTTGTTGGCCGTATCGCTCCGCACATCTACTTCGTCTTTTTAAATTTATTATACTTTTTAACTATTTGGAAAATAATTGTTGTCCTAAGTAGAGAACTGGGAAATCTGAAGACTATCTGAATTTTTTTGGTTGAATTTCGTTACTTATTTTATTTTATTCTGATTGAGCCATGGGCCTACCAGTGGCCACGAGGTTCTGACCTCCAAACTAAGCCGGTACGTAATGAGTTCGAACCCGATCGCGACCGTCGGCCTAACCGTTCGGAGTTTTCCGTTGTTTTCTTCGAACTTTGGATTTCCTTGCTTGAATACGGGTTAGGTTCCCATAGAAAGACATCCCCCCCCCCCCCCACGGAGGGTATCCCACCCCTTAGGGCCTATATCCCACAGCGTAGATAATTGGCTGACTAACAAACAAACAAACTGATTGATCCATATTTAATATTCAAAATTGGAAAACCTCTGTTTCCATGATGACAAAAAAAAAAAAAATAAATAAAAATAAAACATAATAATAATTTGAAAACAAATTGTGATACAGATTTTAAGCAAATTTCATTTAAAAGTAACTTAATATGTATTTAAAATAATGTTTAAATATTTCAAAAATATAGCTTGAAAATTCTCAAAATGATCGCCATCTGAAAATCCGCTAATTTCCAAAGTGAGGCAAAAAGATGAGGGATTGTTTCCGTGTGTCCATTGATTAATGGCAATATAGAATACACACTATGGCACGTACTACTATAATTGGATAAAACCCCTGATTTTTTTCCTTTATTTTGGGAATAACGAATTTTTAGTTGATTCTATAGACGATCACTTTCAGGATTTTCAAGCTATGTTTTTGAAACTTTAACAGAAGTTGCTCTATACATTTAGCTAACACAATATGCAAAGAAAATTTTGATATCGTTGACGCATACGCGAAAAAAATTATTTACTAAACGTGCTCATTTTCCATACAATTTTGATTATTTTTTATTTCTGATGACAGGGTATTGTGTACAATGTTATTAGTCATATTTTCAGAAAAGAACATTATTCTATATTAAGAACTCTGCAAATTATAAGCAAAAAATTTGGAAAATTTTGTGACTGTTTTATAAAAACCTTAATTTCTCTACGAGTATTCATAATATCCACATAAAAATAAACACAGTATATTACAATAAGCCACTGAATCATAATCTACATTTCAAGCACTTTTGCAACATTAGTTTTGACAGGGTTATTCAAAAGATATTCGTTTTCTTCAACTTGTTGACGATCCCCTATAAAGATTCGGGAAGAAAATCTTCACAGAAATGTGTGACCTGTACTATTATGTTTGCACACTTAGAGTTTACACACTTAGATAATTCCTCATGGATTTTTCTAGATGTTTAATAAAATGTCCAAAATCGCAAGTGGCCGGCCATCTTTGGCCATGTAGTGTGTAAAGATTGAAGACTTACATCGAAAGAAAGAGAAAAAGTTTCAAAAAATTTCTCTACTTTAGACAAAATAATCAGTTCTAATCGATTATATTGTCCATAGATGGCAGCACCATCTAATTTACTATTTTTCGACAAATAATACGTTTACCAGATTTTAAAATAGAACACTTTTCAATGGCAATTTTTCTCTGTTTATTGCTTAAAATATCGCTACACTAAAGTCATGTTCTAAATTAATTCTTCAATTTAGTCTTTATATACTTTTGACGTGACAACGTCTTGTAAATTGGTTTGCCGGGAGACACTTCAAGAAACTGCGTTACGTTACGTTACGCTCCGCTCACGATACGCGCTCACTTTTCTCTTAACTTTTTCCGGTCACTTGTGGGACCATTTTCTGAACGTGAATGTGAATTCGCTGCAAGGAAGGGGCGGTGCTTAATAGGAATTTTAGATAGTATCAAACTAAGACGAAATACGTTATGTATTAGTTATTAGTATAAAGTACAAAGAAAATAAGTGTAGTTTATTTCGTAATTCGGTGGTATATTATGGAAAACTAATGATATGTGATTAGTGAAAGCCATTTTACTTTAGTTATATTCTGCTCATTGAAAAATTCTTTAATATGCTGTTTACAAAATTCAACATTTGACATCAATAAACATGAAGTAAAATGTGTTTAACAAACACAGTGTATTGCAAGTTATTGTATGTATATTTGTATATAAATACGTATGTATGTAAAAAGGTAAAAATAAAATTTTGTTAATATGAAATTCAGTGCGAGATTCTTTGTATAAATTAATGTTTTAAATATAATTCTTTGTATAAATAAATGTTTTAAATTGTTACTATTATTTCATCCTTCTTCCTACTATACGAATGAATATTCACATTAAAATTATTTTACAACTCAAAGTCGTTGTCACGTAAAACTTTCGCCCGTATACCGACTTTACAGGCAACCAATTTTTTTTTTTTTTTTTTTGTAAAGTATTGTTATCTTAAAAATCATGCAATAAGAAATCTTATTTTTTTTTCTCTCTGAAGGCGTCTTTCGTTAACAAACAGACTTTTTTGAACTGCATTTGTAAAGTGTATTTATCGACAACAAAAATTTTTAATTCCTTTTTTTTTTTTTTCCTTTTGTCTTCTTTCTTTTGCGATATTTTTATGCAATATTAATTTAGGAGAAAGTCAAAACTTCAAAAGAAATAAATAATTGATTAATGTATTGATAATATTTTCATAACTGATTAAAAATGCAATAGATGCAATTGTGATTTAATGTAATACAGGAATTTTTCTACTAGTGTCAATATAGCGAATTCATTTATTCGAAATGCCTTTCCAAATGAGTTTCCCAAAAGTAATCTTCCGTTTTATAAAGGTAATTTTTTTTTTCTCATTTATTCTTTCTGAAGTCGTCTTTCGTTAACAAACTGACTTTTTCTGTACTGCATTTTAAAAGTATATTTATCGATAAAATTTTCTGAAATTCTCAAAAAAAAATTTCTATGATATTTGTTAGGCAATATTAATTTGAAAAGCGAGTTAAAGTGGAAAAAGAAAAATATATAAATAACGATTTATGGATTGATTATATTTTAATGTTCGTTAAAATTCCAGTAGATGGCAGCACCAAACACCTTTTAGCTGAATTAAGGCCCAAACAGACTTAACCACTTTTTGCGGTCTGTCATCGGCTAGTTTGTCGTGACGACAAGGAGTTTTTTCTTAAATCTTTAACGGGTATTGTAGGAAAGGAACGGTTGTCTGGCAAAAAGGGGACATTTCCGTCAAGTAGGGTTGATCTGCTTATCTTCCAATTCATTTGTTCATTCCCTTACGTTCTATTATATTCAGTTGAAGGTTGTTGTTTTATTTCAATGTGCACGCAGCCTTAATGTAATACTGGAGTTTTTCAACTAGAGTGAACACGGCGAGTTCATATATTCCAAATATCTACCAAAATTTCCCAAAAGTAATCTTCCGTTTTCCTAATACTACTACACATTTTGTGATTAAAAACAAAAAATGCTGAACTATGTCTCTCTTTTTACTTACCCATCATACGTAGTATAGGATAAATCTTGCAATCGTTTTGAAAATCGAAAAAAATTTTTGACGGATTTACACGTTTCAGATTGTGGAGATTCCGAAAAACTTATTTTTTGAAAAAAAAATGCCATTAGTCTGTCTGTCTGTAAACGATCTATCTCACAAACAAATTGAGATAGAGACTTGGAATTTTGCATGTACTTATTATGTAAGAATGGGACGAAGCTTATTTAATATCAGTAACCTCGATGATCCGGAACTATTTCTTTCGGACTCTCGAAAAATTCGTTCTGATGAAAGGTATATAAAAATTTTCGCATTTTTTTATTTTAAGGAAAGAACGTAAAAGGCAATAAAAACACATAAATTTTGCATAAAGAACGAAGTCGATCGGATTGTGAGTTGCCGAGATATTTGTAATCCTATTTTCCACATTCTTCTATTTTTCACGACCCTGTATTTTATTCAAATTTCGATTCAGAGATATATTTTAATTGGAAATAATACACTTAATCCGACGCAGTAAACTGTTAGTTAATATGATTATTATTTTTGGAGTTATAAGGATGTTTCTATTACGCAGTTCAGTACTGCTTGAGTATTTTGGCAATTTAAATAATTTGTCGAAATTCGTTATCAACAATTCATTAGTAGAGCACTACTATTTATATTAACAATATTTAAATGTACGTTTAAATTTTTTAGGAATTGCAATGCATTGTATAAATAGTTTTCACATGTTTCATTTCATATATCATATTTAGCATAATAATGATGGGTAAGTATTACGATAGCCCCCAACGACTAGTTCCTCTATTTATTACGTTTGAAGGTATAAATCACATTGTTGAAAACTAATTCTAAATTTGACTCATTATTATTTTTTTTATCACGCGGATCCAAATTTGATTATAAACAGCCTTTTTCAATTGTATTTATGAAACATGCTTTTTAAAAAGCTAGTATTGATATTTCTCATGCAATGTCGTTTACGCAATATTAATTTTGGGGAAGTTGAACTCAAAAAAGATTGGTTTTTAGATTTATTTTATGTCGGCCGATTATCTACACGTGGAATATAGTTCTTAAAGGGGTGAAAAGCCCTCCGTGGGGGGCTTCCTGAGGGAACCTAACCCGTATTCACGCAAGGAAATCCAAGGTTCGAAGAAAACCACGGAAAACTTTGAACTGTTAGGCCGACGGTCGCGATTGGGTGAACCCAAAAAAGAAGTCTCTTTTATTTAGTGGCATTTAATTTTTCATGGTATTTAGTGTAATAATTGTTCATGTGCTACCTCTTAGCTATTAAGACATTTATTTTTGTTATGGAAATTGATCGTTTTTATAACAAAGCTGAACAAACAATTGGATTTTTCTTTTTTAGGTGCGTTTGTAATTATATAAATACACAGACCTATAGTCGTTGTTTAGTCCGTTCGTTAACATATAACCGAGCAAAAACTACCCAACCGAACTCTTTGAAATTTAAAATACATAATTATTGCATAATTTTGTCGAGTCATTTCAAATTTTATGAAAATCTCATGCATAGTTTAATTACAGGACCATCACAGGTATTCTGCTACATTACGATCATGGGAAATAACAGTTCCAAGTGTATTTTAATAATGTTACACTCTTTCGAACATAATAAAATTGCTATGAACCTATGAAACATATACAAAGATATACAATCTGTGGTGCAAAGAATATTTGTTATTAATTTACAAAGTCACACAACTGCGTAACATTACATGTTGGTTTAGGGGAAAACATTGTTTGGGGCACGTTTTAATTACATTAAACTATTTCACATTCTATGAAATTGAAATACGTTGCTGAGGTTTACTGCAAGTTAATTGTTGTATTATAGAAAGCAGAAGTATTTACAGGGACACACAAAAGATTTCGGCTACTGTGCTGTATCCGAAGTACTATAAACTATTGCACCAAGATCTGAATATTTTTAAAACTTCATTATATTACGAAAGCACCTCATTTTCTATGCTACGTCCAATTTCCAACTTGTTTATATTTAATTCAGAGGAAAATAATAAAGTTTTTCGAAAAAATTAAAAAAAAAAATTTCAAATACCCATGAATAAACTTTTAATTTGAAGAATATTTCTTTTTTCAGCTTATTTAACTAAGAAAACGTTTAAAATATTTTTTATTTATCACAAAATATAAATAACGCCGTGAAAGCACTGTAAATTTTGAAAAAATGAATAGCAACATTTAGAAATTCAGCTATGGCTTGTCATCGCATATTTTTCATTATGTTCATTTTGTTCACATTTATTGGGTATTCAATAATAAATAATTGTAGGTGTAACTTTTTAGAAACGCTATTATCAAGTTAAAAATATAAATATTTTCAAATTAACCTTTTTTGTTTTGTTTTATTTTAACATAGGTAAAGAAGTTTGATCCTATAATTGAAATAATTAGAGCATTTTCTTAAATAAATGTAAAAGAATAAAAGTCTTTTCAGACCACCAGTGTATAAGTTCGATACACGCAGCTTTTACTTGTATATTGTGTGCATTTAGATACAACATTGCAATAAGTAATACTTCCCCAAGCTAAAATTAAAAAAAATTTAAGAAAAAACTCACACCACAAGGAATTGTAAAAAAAATATTTTTTAGTAAAATTATTGAAATAGCTTATCAGGTGCAGTTTTTCCTTCAGGAGAGTTGGTTGACAAGCCAACTATAAATTTAATATAGCTGATAGAAATATAAATGTCTTTCACGCTTACCAACATTTGCGCTTCTCCCTCTGGTAATCTGCAACCAGTGTCTGTTAAATGGGCGACAGACACCAGAGCAGACAAATTATCATATTTTTCATTATTATCATATGCAAAAATTTTAGGATGAGGAAAAGGTATTTTAATTATTCTTCTCATAGTGAATTCGGTATGCTAAAAAGATAATAATACTACTCTCAATTAATTGAACAAACTAGACAAGATTATAAATATTTAAAATAAAAATCTCAACTTATGAAAAATGAAATCTGCTAATATTAATCTTTAGGTTCAGTGTATGTTTTACAAACGTCTTCTATTACCGTAATTTCGGGTGTATAAGCCGCGGCTCAAAGAATTCTTTTTCGACCCAGAATTTTTTTAAAGATGAATGTTACCACTTAGATCGCCATAAATATTTGTGCTTAATCATTAAATAACATTTCTGGGTCCAAAAAGAATTGTTTGAGCCGCGGCTTATACACCCGAAATTACGGTACTTACTGAATCACGAAAATAATATTTAAAGTATTTCAGGGCTGCCAAATGGTCCGCCAACAGAACATCAGAAATTTCTTAGAGATTTTTCTTTTTTTTTTTAAAGATTTTTCTAGCAAATTGCCGATAAACCAGCCTTGAAAATTCATTTTAGCGCAAATTCTGTAGAAACCTATCCTGAAATTTTCTATTAAAAAATACTGATGTTCAGTTCGCGGACTATTTGGGAACCCTGGTATTTGCTGGAATCTTTTGAGTAATTTTTTATCAACTACTTTTACATTGGTAACAGACAAGACAGTAACAGACCTGGTATTTTTTTCGGACAAAATAAAACGACTAATATACACTAAATAAAAAATTCATTTTAAAGACATCTATGGATTGATTTGTTAACGTTTCATTACATAGTGTACATTTAAATGCATTGAGAACGTAGATTTTTGAAAATGATTTTTAATTTCAAATAGATAAATTTCACAAAAATTAGATTTATCATTTCATACAGTCCCTTTTCTGCTCGCTCTGTTTGGCAAAATTTTATAAATAAGTATATACAACAGATATTCTTAGAGTAACATACATGAATAACCCTAAAAACTTGCTCTTTATGGAAATATAACATCGAATTCCTCAGATTTATTTAATTTCAGAATAAAAAAAAGTCTTTTGTCGAAAAAAAAAAAAATCTGAAAATTGGAAATTTTTTTATTTGATGGATGTGTGGGCGGAACATTATGTATTGGGTGTATATGAGAGAAGTAAACAAATCGAAGAATTCGCTAAAAATAAATTCCAAATTTGTTTCTACCACTATCTGCAAATAATAGTCTGTTAAAAACTTTTATCTTAACCGAAGATTTTTTTTTAACGAGGTTTTTTTCGATATTAAAATTAGTCGTTGAGGACCACCGTAATACTTACCCATTACGGATATGCATGCCAAAAATGTGAAAATAAAATCAAGTATTACCGAATTGCATAAAATAAGCTTCTTTATAACTCTAAAAATGATAGTTATATTAAGTAATAATTTCTGCGTTGGATTAAGCGCCCCACTTCCAATTAAAATATATCTTTTAATTGAAATTTGAATGAAATGCAGGGTCATGAAAAAATCCAAGAACGTGGAAAACATGATTAAAAATAGCTGAACAGCTATTTATCCAACGAATTTCTTTCTTTATGCAATATTTACGTTATTTTATTGTCTGTTACATCCACTCTTAAAAAAAATTAAAATAAAAATAAAAATCCAAAATTTGTACGTATTTTTCTTTTATCAGAACAATTATTTTGAGAGTTCGAAAAAGTAGTTCCGGAAAATCGAGGTTACTGATATTAAATAGGCTTCTTGCCATTCTTACATGCTATGTACATACCAAATTTCAAGTCCCTATTCCAATTTGTTCGACAAATAGAGCATTTACAGACATGAAGACAGACGGACGGCAATTTTATACCTAAAATATGTTTTTCGACATCTTCAATGTCTAAAACGTGTAAATGCGTCAAAATTTTTTTCTCGATTTTTAAAACAATTGCAAGACTTGCTCTATACTACGTATGATGGATCAGTAAAACAATAAAAATACAATCCAGCATCATTGCATACTAAGATTAACTCTCATTTGAAAAAAAAAAATATATATATATATATATATATATATATATATATATATATATTAATAAAAGAAAAAAAATACACACAGAATATAGGCTCAATAAATGTTGGAATTCTGCAAAATAAATATTTAAAAGCATTTTGTAGCAATTCTTTTTTTTTTTTTTTTAAATTATACATGTATTTTTTTAAACAAAGTTCTTATGCAATAAAAATATTTAGGCGGAACTAAAACTTTTTTTTTAATGAGTTCTTATGCAATAAAAATATTTAGGCGGAACTAAAACTTTTTTTTTTTTTTTTTTTAATGTTTGTGTGCTTAGTACTACTTGATAAATTGCTTGCTAGTGGAAATTTTTAAGCCAAAAGATTAGTTCAGCATGGCACAAAATCTATTCAATGTGTGAATGGATGAATTCAGAGAAATCAAAAACAACTTCGTTTTAAAGATGTCCTATCCTACTTGAGAAATTAAAGTTCTTTTAGGTTAGATTTCAAAGGTTTTTAAGTCTCAATATTAATATGATATTTTAATGCAATTTGTCAAAGTAAAATCTAGAAAAAGTAAATTAATACTATGATTTTCGTTAAATTATAGCACTATTCGTGTACAAAAATAATAAACAAAATAAACGTATTAAATTGTGCTCACATCGTAAGATTATCTATTAGGAATATTTTGAAAATTATCTTCGCTATTTATTCTAGAGGATGCTTAGTAGGGTGGAGCGAAAAAAATTTTTTTTTGAAAATCAAAAACGGGTAGGTGCCAAAAGTTGCCTTTATACTAGTACATCAAGTGTGTGAAATTTTACCGCTGAAAAAAAATGGCTTGAGTCTGCGCTTTTGCTCCAAAAATCGAAATTTTGGGTAAAATTCGTCATTTTTTGACATTTTTTCAAAAAAATTAAAAAAATCCTACAGAGCTGGTTAGTATTTAAAAGTGTTGCTTAGACCTTTATATTTATCTGCTTAACATATTTAAACTATAAAACAATCTGTTTATTCCCTATAGCTGGAGCAAAACAGACAACTTTTAGTAAGAAAACAGCATTACCACTCTATTGGGTCATACAACGAATTATTGTTTTTAATACAACTCTTCTTTTCAAAACTACCTTGGACATGCGTCGTGGAGGTGGTTATATTTCCTATACCACCCGGCCCAACTATTCGATCATCTTAGTACAGTGTTTTATTTATACATTGATTTGTGATTTTCTTTATAAAAATTTGGCATGTTTTCGATGCTTCCACTTTGTTCATCTGTTCTTTGCATCCACATGCTGCTGTAACTATCTTCATGTATATTTTTACAGTTTATACAAAAAAAATGACAAGCAGAGTAATGCACAGGAATATTATTAAAGAGATCTATTCGGCCATCTATTATATTTATCAAACTTACATTCAGTTGATGAATAGTGATTGGAAGTTCTGTTACCACAACATTTTTTCAGTCAATTGTATTTTTTTTTACGTGATGATTTGCTTCAAAGATGATTTCAGATATTTCAACTATAAGTATGCCATCATTTATTCTACTTTTGCATTTTTTATATGTTGAGAAGCGAGCTGTTTCATGTGATGGTGATCGTCAGAGAGAATTGCAATGAAAATTTGTTCTCCATGTGTAAAGCAACCGCTGTTGTATTTTTTTTTTTTTTTTTTTTTGCATTAGTTTTATGCCGTTTTCTAAGTGTTTTCGTATCTAAGTAATTTCCTATTAACTTTTAGATCCCCTTTTTATGAGCGACAACATTTTATGGTGAAATGTCCTGGGCATAAACTTATAATGCATAGTACTTTATGAGGGAATGTACGGATTCTAATCGACTATAAGTGCTCATTTAAAATTAGGAGAATTTTATTTGTCACTGTGAACCATTTTGCATGGGGTAGGCTTAGAATTGTGTATAATATTGAATCATTCGCTACTTCAACTCCAGTGAATTTCCTCTGCGTCAATTATTTGAGAAGTCGATATAAAACGTTCTAAGCTACATGGATTCACCGGATCAATAAGGAAAATCTTTGTCTGCGTACTATTCACTTCCTATTGAATTTTTTTTTTTTTTTTTTTTTATAAAATAGAGAATAATTTTGAAAAATTATTTTCTCAAATTGAGAAAAAGATACTCAGAACAGACTAGAAATTTCTGTCGGAGATTGTAAAGCTAATTCATAAGGAAAGCTATTTCTCAGAAAGAATGGGGAATAGGAATTTAGAAAACATCTCACACAAAAGACAGCTCATAAAGTTAATAAAATTTTCCGCTTTATATAGGCACAGATTGTCAATCAGCGTTTATATGTTCACTCACAAAATGTATAATCCAAGTTTATACCGCGGGATGTTTTATACCAAATGTACTACACACCTAAATAATAGATCTAAAATCTTATTAGAAATTACTAAACTACGGAACAATACAGGAAACGACACAAAGCATACTAAAACTTCTTTAGAAATATGTTTTACAACAAGTAGTTTTTGCAAATTTTGTTTGCAATCCTCTGTGACAATCGTTATAATATTAAATAGCGAGCATCTCAGCATATATTCAATGTAATAGGTTCAATAAATGATGACATACTAGAAATTAAATTCATACAATCAATTTTTAGGCAAATCATTGCATATAAAAAGTAATTGTATGAAAGAATGCTGTGATAACAAAACTTCCAATTATAATGTACTAATTGCATGAAATTTCAATGAAGATAGTAGAATGCTGAATAGGTTCAATTAAGAACATACCCAATACATTGCTCAGCTTCTCCTCTGTTATACATGGTATAAAAATATACGTGCAGCAGGTCACACCAGCATGATCCAAATCATCCAAAGTCAGTGAATATAAAGAAGGGATAAATTACTTTGATATATACTAGAAAACTTATACTCGTCTTCCGGAAAAAAATAACAATTCAATACATAAATAAAACACTGGGCCTAGATGATTGGATGGTTGAGACGGGTGGGATAATGCAACCACCTCTATGAGTTATATACAAAGTAGTTTTGAAAGCAACTAGGTAAGAAATGCATTCAAAACAACATTTCGTTGTATGCTCCAATAGCGCTGATTTTTCACAAAAAGTTGTCAGATTTGCTCCAATTATACAGACTACAGATATTGTTTTATAGTTTAAATATGTTAAGCAGATAAATATAAAGATCTAAGCAACACTTTTAAATACTAACCAGCTCTGTAGGAATTTTTTAATTTTTTTGAAAAAATGTCAAAAAATGACAAATTTTACCCAAAATTTCGATTTTTGCAGCAAAAGCGCAGACTCAAGCCATTTTTTTTCAGCGGTAAAATTTCACACAGTTAATGTACTAGTATAAAGGCAACTTTTGGCACCTACCCGTTTTTGATTTTCAAAAAAAATTTTTTTTCGCTCCACCCTAATGCTTAGTGTCAAATGGAAACGATACCTCTCAAGATTAAAACTTGAATATACTCAGGAATAAATAAAACCAAAGAATGTTTATGTAATGACTCACACCATAAAATATAAAAAGAAAATGGTAATTGTAAAAATACCGATTGTTCTCTAATGTGCTGCGAGCGTGTGTGTAAGCACCTGACTGATCGCTCTTTGGCTGATACATGATTTCAAGTTCTCGGGCCGGTGTGCCCGTTGCATCTTCGCCGGGCAATGGTATGTCGATCTCCTTCCTGGATCCTAATTCCAATACTGTGAAAAATTATGCGCGTGTTTGGCACCTTAGTCGTAAAGACGCGATTACTGAAATGATACGTCGTAAAGATTTACATCGTGAATACGCAAATGCTGCCAATTTCTATAACGAAATTTACGATAGTAATCTTTTATCTGAAAATTGTCCTGCTAATTCTAACTTTAACGATTCTAGTTCTACTAATTCTAATATAGATAAATTAAATCTCAAATCTAATTCTTGTAAAGCTAATGAAAATAATCCTAACTTAACTAAATCTCTAGACGCTGATGAGGGCTTTACCCTTGTAAGTAGGAAAAAGCGTAGGAAAAAATCGCTTAGTAATGCTGCTGAGGACAATAAGATACCTAGACCTAATAGCCCCCATAATAGTGCTATCTCTAATAATGATAATGTCATCGACATGGACTCCGCTTCCAACTGTAGTGAAATTACTATTAATGATCAAATAACCGCTAATGAAATTATTCTAAATGAAACTAAATTAAAAAAGCCTAAACCTATTATGATTGATATCCGTAATATTAATAGCCTCCAACTCATTGAGCAACTTAGCTCAGAACCTAAACTAAAATTTTTGGCCAAATTAGCCGGTAATTACCTAAAAATCATCCCTAATTGTATTGAAGATAAAATGGCTCTACATGAGCACCTAAAAAATATTAATGTCCCGCATTATCTAATCTCTGATAGAGAAGCCATTATCAAAATTGTCATTAGAGGTCTCCCAAAAGACAATGTCAATACGGATGACATTCTTAATGAACTTAAAAATAAGGGCTTTTTAGCCACTAAAATAACTCAAATGAAGAGTAAACGTGATGGCAAAATTCTCCCCCTTTATTTGGTTGAGCTCCCCAAAAATAGCAATAATCTAGATATCCTTAATATTCATGATCTATTCCATCTTAGGGTTAACATTGAAAAATTCAGACCTGCCAGGAAAGCTGTGCAATGCTTTCGTTGCCAGCAATTCAACCATGTAAGTTCGCAATGCTTTAACAATCCGAAATGCGTTGGTTGCAGTGGCGACCACCTTTCCAGTGATTGCAAAATTAAACTTATTAAAGACGGTCCTAAACCGCCCCCTAAATGCTCAAATTGTAATCTAGATCATCCCTCTAACTATAAAGGTTGCTCTAAATTTCCTGTTAAACCCCAATTCCGGAAAACCTATGCCCAAATAACTGCTAAACCGGAAATTAAACCCCAAACTAAAATTAATCAAAATTCTGCTACTAATCTTAAAATTAATTCTAAACCTAGTCCTCCAACTCAGCAGCTTTACGAGCTTCAAGAATTAACAAATAATGTTACTTCGATTTTTGAAATTTTACAAGCCATAAAATCCGAACTTCAAGTCAAATCTTTTGACGAAATTCCCCAAAAACTCAACAGCGTCTATGAGCAAATTAAATCTAAAAAAGATCCGATCTCTAAATTAATTACTTTCAGTGAATTATTAGTAAACTCTAACATTAACCATTAATTCTTTATTATATTATAGAAAAATGTGAAAAAAAAAAAAAAAAAAAAATTGAAAAGATGTCAACGAATTGACACACCGTAGTTAAATATTTCTATCTCTTAATTACTGTATTTTATCTTATTTTTTTCTCTTAGTTTTGTAGTGTTAATTTTTAATTTAAACTGTAATTTTAAAATATGTGGCTTCTGAAAAGTGCCTTTGTTTTGAATTGTGCCTTTTTTTGTTAACTTCGCTTTGCCGCCATTGCTTTTACCCCGTTCTTGTTGAACATTGAACATTTATCTTTAGACTTACTTAAATTTATTTTTAATAGTATATTATTTAACTTTAAATGTTAACTTTTATCTATTTTTTGTATCATCTCATTATTACTTTAAATTCGTTAGTCTTTTTATTTATCTTATTTTTAAATTCACTTCTTTTTAAATTCCTCTGCCAGCGAGCGTAGCTCACAGGAGTCTCCGAACGGTAGTGCCGGCCAGGTGCCCGGATCACATATGCCGATAATACGGGGAACCAGTGCGGCTGCGTTAGCTGCGCCCTTTAAGTTTACAGTATTCATTTAACTTAGACTTAATTTTAATTTTTTAATTTTAACTTTTGCTTTTCTATCCATTTTTATTTTTCATTTGTAGACTCGTTCTACAGCTATACGTTTTTAAGGCTTAACTCACGATGTGCTCTACAGTAACTTATAGACAGGGCGTGGAGTTGCTTCGCAACTGGGAAGCCCCTGTACTTTGCCTCTTCATGTTCATGTTCTAATGTGCTTCAGAATTAGAGTCTGGTAAATTCTAGTTCGTCCTTTTCGTAAAGGGCAGCTGAGAAAAATCCTAATGAATGTTTTGCCACGTGCCAATACCAGCTTACTAGCGGCTCTTTCGAAGAGTGGCGCACTATATAACGGAACAGTCTATTTAGAACTCTCAATATAGATGGTGGGGAAGGATGAAAAGAGGAGACTAAGAGGGAGTCTTAAAGTTTACGAAGTGTCTATTTTCACGGCAGCCGTAAAAATATTAATCTTACGGCAGTCTATTGCACATGCGCAGTCGAGGACTGCCGTAAACGATTGCCGGAGATTCTTGATGAGAATGAATCAGGGAAAATGAGCGACTCATATGTGACAATGAGCAACAACGCGGTGGCTTATTATCGCTGAATGCGTAATTTTGATGATTGTTTTGATTAAACAAAACAAAACAAAACAAAAAAAGTTGAGAAGGAATAATTCACCAACTTTAATTCCACTTTTTTTCAGATTTTAAGAAGAACTACAGCTTAGAGACTAAATTTATTAAATTTTACATCTCTGATTCGCGCACTTTGCAGTCACGTGTGGCATTTACAAAATGAGAAAATAATATAAAAAATGCGTGGATTATCGTAAGTTTATAATATTTAATAAATAGTTTGTGAACACATGCATATTGTTATTCATATTTCTATAGACCAACAACTTCGTCTTCCACGCGAAAAAAATAATAAGTATACCTATTGTAATTCACCTTTAGTAGTAATAAAATGATAATAAGCAGATAAAATATAATAAGCTATATAATAACAATACAGTATTGTAGTCTTAAAAAAAAGGCTTATTCTAAAGTCATGAACGCCGTGCCTAAATAACGTGCTATAGCTTTATTTGAGAAATATGGAGTATACAATGCTTCTATAGAAAAAAAATACATTAAGTATATGCTGTATACCCACATTACACTCCTTATTAAATATCAATAAGATAAAATTAGTGTTGGCTAACCTTAAACATTATTTGAGGGAGGAATGTTTATTGAAATATGCAAAACAATCTATATATGCACATGTTCACAAACTGTTTATAAAATAAAATGTATTTGCTGTAACTCATGCATTTCATTATATTTTTTTCTCATTTTGAGAATACACTTAAATTTTATATTTAATTCCCTTCAAATATTTTTCTTTTAGTTTAAGATATTGCTCACAACTGGATTCCAATGTGTAAATTGGAAACAAACTGATTGATTAATTTAGTCTTTTTGAATGTTTGTTCCTTTATTTATATCAAAGTCAATATGTAGAAAATAAAAATTGTATAACTCATCACTATATTAGCAATTGAGATGACATCAGACTTTCAACTTTGACCAATTTTACAAATGGAGGTTTGGTCTGGTAAAAACATAAACAAAATCTAGACCACAAACCACATTGCACCTGTTCCAAAATCTTGTTACTCCATAGATTGTCTTTTTTTCAAACTCTAGGACATATGTTAATAAAAACAAAAAATAGTGTTAATGTTAATAAAACCAAAAACAACGCCGAGTTAAACTGGCCGCATTGAGCTCGCAGGCTACGCATACTAATTGTTTATTAAAACTTTATATTTTCAAGGAATAACACTGTTTGAAAAACAAAAAAACCCATTTGACTAATTTAAAGGGGGAGGGGTAATTGTCCGAACCCCTCCCTCCTTTATACTTAACAAAAGAACTGCACAATTAATCAGGGAAGCATCTAATAACAATGAACCTGCATCCAAAAATTGAAACAAATTGGTTAATTAAACATGAAAAATCATTTACCTGAATTAAGAAAGGTAGTCCTCCATGCATTCCCAAAACAAATCAGAGAAGCGTTTTATCAGAATGAACCTATACACAAAATTTAAAGCAAATTGGTAAATTCTGCATGAAAAACCCATTAACCTAAATTTAGGGGGGGGGGATGTTATTTTCTACTTTTCCAATGAATACCCAATATTAATCACAGAGGCGCCTCGTCAAAATGTTCCAGTATCCAAAATTTGTAAGAAATTGATAGTTCTGCATAAAAAACCCATTTATCTAAAATAAGGCCAGGGGGAGGTAGCCTTTCTCCTTTTTGTTACACTTGTCTAATGAACTTCCAAAACTAATCATTGGAAATTCAAAACAAATATCAATCAGGCTAGAAAAGAAGTCTAAATTCGTTTTTTAGACTTTGTGTAGGGAGTGAGTGCCATGATATGGTGACATCACTTGCAAACGAAATACATAAAAACGTCTACATTGTTTTTTTTGTTTTTTTTAATTTAATTCTATAAATGTAAAGTCGCAGAAATCTGTATTCTTGCTAAAATTTTATCTTTACACTGTGCTACAAAAAATAAATAAATAAATAAATTAAAAAAAAAAAGCAAGAGAGAAATTTACAAAACTAGTTTTTGTGAGACTATAGAAATCTGTTGCTCTACAAATGAATCTAGTAAAATTGTACTAATCTTACTAAAATTTTATCTGTTACTTGGGTCGTAGTTATATAAAAAGTTCTAGGTTTCCCAGTTTCCTAAAAAAAAAATTTAAGAATTTTTTAACCTTACAGATTTTTTTTATTTATAGTGCAAATCTGTATATATTACATGAATTTTTGCTGTTATTGTTACATAAAAAGCAGTAGCTGCAATGAGGATTGCTAAGTGGTGTTTAAATAGTAATGTTACTACCGCTTTGGTATAAAAAAGTGCAAGGAGTGAAATAAAAATGCAGAAATACTTCTATTCAGTAAGATTCCAGTTTTAATTTATTCTATGAATACATTTCTTGATTCATAGATATATCTTGTGAGCACGTAAAGCAATAAAAAATATTCCGTGTATAATGTGCACTCAGTGTTTTTGCCCTATAACCCTTTCCGGCACACTGTGCCCTGTCCGGGATACCTAATTTTAATTCCAAACTTGCAAGTGGCACCAATAATATTTTAGTAAAACTTTACTTTTACAAGGAAAGTTAAAATTAAAGAATTCAAAATATCTAAGAAAGTCGTTTGCAAATTCCGGTGGCAGTCGATAATTAGTAATTTTACTACAAAATTTGCCCGTGCCAGAAAGGGATAATTTGGGGAGAAAAATTGCACATTATACGCGAGTAAATACAGTAAGGATGGAGAATTAGCTATTTGTTCCCCCTCTTTATTCTTATCCAATGAGCACTCAATACTAATCATGAAGGTGCCTCAACAGAATGATCCTATATTTAAAATTTAAACGAAATCTGCATGAAAAACCTATTTGTCTAAATTAAGGGTGGGAAGTTAGCCCCCCCATCCCCCTCTTAGACTTATCCAATGAACTCCTCAAACATAGAGACCCAAAAATACTCAAGAGAAAGGGTCACATTGTCATTGTCTTCTGCAACAATATTTAATTTTGATCAGTATTGTTACTTTCAATCTAGATTATGTTTGTAATTTGAATCGTTTGTACTTTAATATATACACTATATCTCTGGTGTTGTGTGTCTTTTCGATCACCTTGTACTAGACAATTAACAGTATTTAAGATGACAAATTTAGATTAACTGTGTAAGGATAATTCTGTTTTTAATTTTCTGAAAGTGTAAAGTATTAGTTTTCAAAAATTTTAAATAATCTGTCTCAATATTTAGACACTTTTTTTTTTTTGGGGGGGGGGGGGGGCGGGCAAATATTCTCTGAAAAAAAATCTCATAAATAGTTTACAAAACATAAAATAATAATAAAAACAATTTTATCAAAAGATTGCAGGAAAAATGCAAATTTCATTAAAGGATGTAAAACAGAAATTTTGTCAAAGGCTTACAAAAAAAAAAAAAAAAAAAAAAAAAAATGTCAAAGGATTGCAGGAAAAAAGTGAATTTTGTTGAAAACACTGACCGGTATACCTAAATTGTGAGTTGAATTGCTACTTTTTGCTTCTTATTAATATTCTGCCTGGACTTTTTACTTTCTTCTATCTTTACAAGAAGAAAGTATTGGATTCATGAAAATTTTCGACTTCCGGTTTTCGACGGATTTATACGTTTTAGAAGGTCCTGAACACGTTTTGACTATTTTTAGAAAATTTCTGTCTGTGAGTCTGTCCGTCTGTCAATCTGTCTGTCCGTCTGTCTGTCTGTCTGTGTGTCTGTCTGTATGTGACAAAAAATTTGTGGGCGCTCTATCTCAAAAACTAATGCTCGAAATTTAATAAAATTTTATATTCAGTTAGACCTTGATATGAATTAGTGCCTATTGGTTTTTGGTGAAAATTGGCCAGTAGGTGGCGCTGCTATACTACGTTTTTCATGATTTTCAAGATTGCTATATCTCAAGAACTAATGCACAGAATTTCACCAAACTTCAGATTCTGTGACCCCTTGATATACATAGACGCTGATTACGTTTTGGTGTAAATTGGCCAGCAGGTGGCGCTGCTATGCCACGTTTTTCATGATTTTCATGATAGCTATATCTCAAGAACTAATGCACAGAATTTCACCAAACTTCAGAATCCGCGATACCTTGAGATACATAGCCGCTGATAAGGTTTTGGTGTGAACTGCCCTATAGGTGGCGCTGCTATGCTACATTTTGCACGATTTTTGCGATGGCTATATCTCAAGAACTAATCCAGAGAACTTCATCAAATTTTAGATTCTGTCACACTAGAATATATAACATAATTAGACGCTGGTTGCATTTTGGTATTAACCTTGCAACAGGTGGTGCAGCTATGCTGCATTTTGCACGATTTTTCCGATAGCTATATCTCAACAACCAACCCACAGTATTTCATCAAACTTCAGATTTTGTTACAAAATGACATATAACATAATTACACGATGATTACGTTTTGTTATAAAAACTTCAACTGATGGTGCTGCTGTGCTATATTTTACACGGTTTTTTTTTTAAACTAGCTATATCTCAAGAACTAATGCACAGAATTTCATCAAACTTCAGATTCTTTTACACCATAACATAATTAGACGCTTTTTTACGTTTTGGCATAAATTGTCCAAGATATGGTGTTCCTGTGCTACGTTTTGCAATTTTTTTGTCATAACTATATCTCAAGAACTAATGGACGAAATTCCATCAAGTTTCAGATTCTGTTAGGTCTTGACATAAATAGATGCTTATCAGGTTTTAGTATAAATTACCCAACATGAGGCACAACTAAGCTCATTTTCTCAGAATATTAATTAAATTTTGCGTTTTAGGCTTTTCGGATACCAGAATCTCATTAGACTAGGTCAAATGTTCGAGGAAATTCGATAGTGGATAACTTTGGGGTCACCACGTTTTTTTTTTTTTTTTTTTTTTTTTTTTTTTTTTTTTTATTAAAATGTACTTATGAGATAGAAGAAAGTTTTGGGATTGACACATCCAACTAGTTTTATTTAAAGTTCTACTACCTATACATTATTTTCTTCGGTTTATAATCACTAATAGGTGTGCAAAGGCGAAATTTTAAGAAAAACTTACCATCCTGTATGATGCAACATGCAGTTGAAAATTGTTATTAAAAAATGCAAGTGACTGCGTAAATTATTAATTACTCAATGCATTTTCATATTTTTTCTGTAAATTTTAAAAATAGTATTTATAACAAAGGAAAGTTGAGTATAGGATAAACTTAGTGCACATGTTTACACTGTGATAACTTGAAAAGTTACAAAATATATCTAACTAGTGAAATATATATATATATCCTTCAATTTTGCAAAATCCTAAACATTTACTCACTTTGTCAGAAAATCCACTTGCCTGTACATGTAAAATGATGTATTTCCCGACCCCTGATCACATATTGCTGAGTATACCCCTGATCACTAGCATAGTCATAACACTATGAATATACACTACATAATATGCTTATAAGTTTACTAAAAACAGAGGGTATTCACAACATCTAATTTTTAAAATCCAGAATTTATGCAGTGTATATCATCACAAACTCTTTACTACATCCATATTTATAATCATTAAGAACCTACACTAATCACAGGAAGTAAACCTCAAGCTAATATAAATCCTACAAGAGCATTTACAGATTTTTCACTTGCATTTCATTATTTTTATTTTATTATTTTTTTTTTCTGCATAAGACACTTGAAGTTGACACCTTTTATATTGCATCAGTAATTTTTCAATTTTATTTCCAGTTTTTTTTTTTTTTTTTTTTTTTTCTTTTTAAATATGTGGATATTTTCACTTTTGGAACAAGTTGTAACCAGTTCAAAAAATGGAACTATCTCAACATAAAATAACTTTAACCAAAACTGCAAAAAAACATATCGACCTTAGGTGTGTTCAGGCCAAATTTTTTTTATAAATATTATCTGCAAACGAGAAATCTGTAAACAACACTCCCATAGGATTGTTTATTCAAATTTCTCTGTCCGAGTTGTGTATATAGGTTCTTAAATAAAAGGCTGTTTAAGTGAATTGGCAATGCTGATGTTCTGGCACCAATTAAATACTTTCATCTTCAATGACAGCTTAGCAACCGAATTGCTAGAGAACTCAGATGAGAAAAAAATGCAATAAATAAATTTCCTATTTCAAATGAAAATCAAATTTTCATTACTTGAGAGGCACAAATGCCAACCTAGCGAAAAGGTTTCCTATGTTCTACTGACTTTAAAACCTTTTCACTACATCAGCATTTGCGCCTCTTAAGCAATAAAAATTTGATTTTCACTTGAAATATTGTATGCAAGGTATTATTCAATTTAATCTGGGATAATCTTGTCCGAATGAACCTGGAAAAAAAAAAAGAAGCAATACAAGCGTGATAGTTCTATCAAGTGTTATCACATTACGTGCTTACTTATGTACATACAAAACCAGTGGACACATTATGTCATTAGTAACAAATGTACTATGATAGAATCCCTGTCTATAAGTACAAAGGGACTAGTCTTCCTTTATATATACTTAACTAATGAACCTCCAAATTTAATCATCCTTAACATAATAAACTGCTAGTGGGGAGGACTGGTCCTGCTTTATAGGTACAAAACTAATGAACTTCAAATCTAATCAGATAAGCTCCTTTTCAGAATAAACTGGTATGTAAAATATAAAGCAAAGCGAATATTTCTGCATGATAAAAATCATTTATTTAAATTAAGGGAAGGATTGGACCTTTGTTACCCCCCCCTTTTTATACTTAACCAATGAACTCCAAAAAGTAATCAGGGAAGTACCTTATCAGAATGAACCTGGAAAAAAATGAAACAAATTTGACATTTCTATCAAGAGTTATCACATTACACACTTACATACAGAACCAATGGACACATTATGTCATTAGTAACAAATGTACTCTGATAGAACCCTTGTCTTAATACCAAATAATGACCTTATAAACTCTCGATATGATGATGGGAGGCCAATCTGAATGATTATCATTACACACTTACAGTACTGAGAACATCTATTCCTTTTATCTTAATCAAAGACATGCATTAATTATGCAAAGTAGTTTACAAAATCATTCATCTGCTTGAAACAAAAATAATCAACAAGTACATTTTCAAATATTCACATACTTGCAATCATTTTTCATTGATTATATAGCACCATATACAGTGGAACTTTTCTTAACGAATTCCTTATTTAATGAAATTTTCTGCTGAACCTTGACTTTGGACACCATTCAGATGTAAATTAATCTCTATATTGTGAAAAATATATTCACTATAACAAAGTTTATCATCATTTTGTGCCTGTACAACTTTCAAACGGAGAGTTTCTGTTGCAATAAATGTATGAGTTTATAACGGCAGATTGTATGAAAGTGAAGTTATTTCTTTATTTAATCATTTCTATTCTTTCTGCTAAACAAAACAATTTTTTTCACACTTAGATAAACACTTACTACTGCTATACCATCACAAAGACATTTTGGCATTGAGAATGGGAGATTGGGGGGAGGGGGAAGTCTTCTGCACAATGAGAAGGTGAATCAAGTTTCATGAAAATGTTCAGATGAATCCTTAGAATATGCAAAAGTTTTAATAAAGTGATTTTTTCTTTTTTTACGAGAAATTATACATAGTAATACATAGAGAAATTATACATAGTAATATTGCAGATTTTTTTAAAAGTTACAAATTTGCAATAGTACTGACCAAAAAAAAAAAAAAAAAAAAAAGGTGCACTACACTTTAGTTTTTGTTAATATCTCTCGATTATGTGTTTTTTTTTTTTTAATTTAACTTTTCTCATTTGGCTACATTGCATTAAAAAATAATAATAAGTAAAACCTGCCCGAAAAAAAAGTACATTTTTTCAATATTTTCGTTTTATTCATATTTTATTAAACAAACTTCATGAACTTAAAATTATTTCTATTTAACAATATCCCCCACTCCTAAACTTCACAAATTTCTGTATACTAAAAGTAAATTCTGAAAACAATTACTGACTTTTTCACAAAAAAAACCAGAGTAAAACCTATAAAACAAAATCAAAAAGAAAAAAAACCCATTTTTTTAGTTAATTTTCCTCTTAACTTCTATAATTCCATGATATTTATAAGGCAAAAATATGATTTTTCTTTTTAGAACAGGTTTTAATCATAAACAGTTTCCATTTTCATTGGTTTTATTTCCTCCTGGTAAAAAGTTTCTGAATTCAACACTGATTTGTGTTACTTAAGTAGAGAAAGAAGGTTGAATTAAGCAGGCAGGAAAATTATTTTGATTGTAATGTTTTTTATAATCTACAATTAAGTCATATTTGAATCCATGTTTTTTTTACTTAATTCAATTAGTTTTATAAAAACCCAATGATTTAAACAGGAATAATTAAAGTTTCATCTAAATATGTGTAAAACAGTCCCCGCAGACCAATTGAGCAAAGATAAATTAGGGGACCCCTTTTGAATCATTATTCAAATAGAACTGATGGCCATTCATATGTCTATGTGTAATATATAAACATATTTTGGCACTCTGGACATAAATGAAAATTCATAGTTCCGTCAATTCTAAATTAAATACTTTAATCAATAAAAGTGCACTTTTTTTTCTTAGTATGAAACAAAACTTTTTTAAATAACTTTAGCAATTTGTTATATTACTTTAAAATGAATGTAATAATTTCAACATATGGAAGTGTTGGAAAAAGAAAGTAAATGTTATATAATTTAATGTATGGAATTGGGGGCTCCTTAAAGTCCGTATCCCAGAATTTAAGTCCCGATTTGCCCATGTGATAATCAGGATCTGGTATGAAAAACATTTTTCAACAATAAACAAAAGCTCTAAAAGTCTTTTAAATGATTAGATGCATAAATAAGTTCTGTTCCTGCAACATTATGCAAATCACATTTAATATGTGAACCCGTTCAATATGCAACTTTTGAAGCATGTCTTAAGTGGATTTGACTCTACATACTTACCAACCTTCTATTATCAAATAAATGCAGATTCTGCTAGTATTGCTTGATGCAAATAGATATACAAAACAGTGTTATATGAAAGGAGAGGGGGGGGGCAAATGGCACCCCAGGCATGTAAATTTAGGGGACGCCAAATTTAAACATAATTTCTCGCTTGTCACAAGAAAAAGTTGGGGGTAGTGCGTGCCAAATTCTAACTTTCTCCTGGACGCAATTTTCTCTTTGCATCGTTTTTTGGCATGAGAAAACTATTGGGCTGGGTCACATGTTCAAAAAATTTCGATTAGTGGGTCATTATGGGTGAAGACATTTTTATCTAAAAATGGCTCTTATGATTTTGACCAAATTTTATATTTTATCATTTTGGATTACAAGAAGACCATTGGGTTAGGTAACATGTTCGAGAAAATTTGGTTAGTGGGTCATTGTGGGTCATGCTATTTTTATCTATAGATTTTCTCACGGAATTTTCACTAAAAATTGCATTCTATGGTTTTGGGCATGAGAAAAACATTTGGCTAGGTTACATGTTTGAGAAAAAATTTTAATGGGTCATAAAGGGTCTGGGTCAAGCTATTTAAACAACGACGTGATTGATTTTAGGGCTGCACTGAGTAGTACTTTGGCCGAGAAGCCGAGTACCGAGCCTTTTACTACTCGGCCGAGTACCGAATTACCAAGCCCGAGTAGTTGTATATACGAATGAGCTTTCAATGCACACAAAGTGAGCTTTAAGAGTAACAAACAGTGTAAATATAATGAAGATACTTCTTTAACACATAATCATATATTTTCTAGTTAGCTTTTAAATAATTTCTAATTAACTAATTTGAAATTTAATTATACACCCTTTAAAGATAATTTTTAAAATTTCAAACAGTGTAAAACAGTAGCATTACTTTTAAAAAATGGAAAAAAAGTGATACATAAAATTTAAATTCAACCAATGTAAATTAACTGATTCTTCAATTTACAAATGAAATCTATATCAAGAATGATTATGGTAGCTGTAATTTTGAATAATTCAAATAACTGTTGTTAAAAGTAATGATGTAAGCTTGCATTATTCACAATATGCAACCTACAATAAAATCCGTTTTATCGCCTAACAGGCTGTTTTAGACATCTTAGAAGCTAAAAACATTGTAGGAGGATTTTGACTATTCCATATAGTTGCATGCTCAAATTTCGAAAAAAGTTCAGTTTCCTTGCCTGGATCCAAAAAGATTAATTATTAGAGTAATTAACTGTAATAAACCATAAGATGGAGCTCAAAATATAATATATTGAAAATGTTGCATGAATTAAAACAGCCTCTTTGCTTTTATGCTGCTGAAAGTAAGATAAATTTAACCACAGTTCAGTAGCAATCACTGTGAAGTGTACTGAAATTGTTACTTTTATTCAGAGTAATCATAACATTGATGAGCTCAAATGAATAGATCCCCATGTTAGGAGTAATACTACCAATTAAAACATTACAACATAATTTGGAAAAAGAAAGTTTCAGCCATTTTAATTGTGATACAATGAAAAGCGGATTAAGAAGTTAACTGGAGGGAAGAATTTGCATTTGTGTCTTTTTTTAAGTTTTCCGTATTTTGTAGACACATTCTTATATATTAAATAAAATATTTTTTGAATAATTGCAAATATTATACATTTATATTCAAATGACTTTTACAGATCAGTTATTAAAATTCCTTTGTCTTCAATAATGTTATAAATCAATCAAAACATTTAAAGCACCAAAAGATTTTATTTCTTCTTGCAAACTAGTTTCAGTAACCATAGCATACCATCATCAGTGCAAAATATGATGATGATTGTATACTATGGCAACCAGAACTAGCTTGCAAGAAGAAATTAAATATGTTAGTGCTTTAAACTTTGATTTATTCATTGATAATGTATTGTTCCAAATAATTTCTCATTGTAATGATAATAAATGCTTATAAATGAAATCCTTACAACTACTCGGTAATGTACTCGGTACTCGGCCCAAAATTTGGCTGAATACCGAGTACTCGGCAAATTGGCCGAGTATGCTGAATACCGAGTACTCGGCAAATTGGCCGAGTATGCTGAATACCGAGTACTCGGTATGGCCCTAATTGATTTTAATGAAATTCTGTATATAACAGTTTTTTGACTTGAGAAAATTAATGGGTTAAGTCACAAGTTTGATAGATTTTGATTATAGGGGTAATTTGTGGGTCATGATGAATCATGTCAAGCTATTACTAAAGAACAGGTGGATTGATTTTAATGAAATTTTGTATACCACATATTTTTTTTGTCACGAGAAAAACATTGGTCTGGGTCACATGTTCGAGAAATTTCAATTAATGGGTCATAAAGGGTCCAGGTCAAGCTGTTTATATTTAAAGAACAGCAGGATCGATTGAACGAAATTTTATATGAACAACTTTTAGACACGAGAAAACTAATGGGCTAAGTCACATGTTTGAGAGATTTCAATTTTAAGTGTCATTTGTGGGTCATGGTCAAGCTATATCTAAAGAACGAGTGGATTGATTTTAACGAAATTTTGTGTATAACATGTTTTGGGCATAAGAAAATCATTGGGCTAGGTCACGTGTTTGAGAAATTTCGATTAGTGGGTCACTTTTAGGTAATTCTAATTTTATCTAGACAATGTCTTGTGCAATTTTGACTAAATTTTGTATTCTATCATTTTCAGTCACAAGAAAATCATTGGGTTAGGTCAGATGTTTGCGAAAATTCGATTAATGGGTCATAATGGGTCAGGGTCAAACTAATTATATCTAAAAAGCAGCTCAATCGATTTTACCTAAATTTTGTATCTAACATTTTTCAGCACACAAAAAAATGAGCTAGGTCACATGTTCGAGATATTTTGATTATAAGGGTCATTTGTGGGTCATGCTAATTTTATGTAAAAAATGGCTCGCACCATTTTGACTATATTTTGTATTATGATGTTTTTGGGCAAGAGAAAACCATTAGACCAGGACACATGCTCGTGAAAATTCGATTAATGGGTCAGAATGGGTTAGGGTTATTCTAATTATATGTAACAACGATTCAATCAATTTTACCTAAATTTTGTAACAAAACGTCTTTTAAGAAGATTATTGGACTGAGTCGCATGTTAAACAAAATTATATTAATGGGCCATTTCGTTTCATTGCTGAATGCTGTCAAGCTAATTTTATCTAAGAAATGGCTTAAACGATTTTGATTCAATTTTATATTCTACTGTTTTTGATTACCTGAAGACCATTAAGCTAAGTCACATGTTTGATCAAATTTGATTAGTGAGTCATTTTGTGTAATACTTGTCAGGGTCACGAGAAAATGACAGCAACCAATAAGTTCACGATGTTTGACAAAATATTGGCAACATTTGGCCAAAAAATTGACTATTAAGATTACGAAAGCCACAACACATATTTGGTACGAAATGAAAGAATGTCTTCAAATTTGGCTATACCTGGCAAAAAATGTTGGCTTTCAGAATGTGATGAATTTTTTAATACATTCTTAATAGGATTCGAGATGCATGGTTAAATTAACCAGAGTCAAGCGAAAAAAGTGATTTGGATCGATGTCCTTTTGTTGTAAATTTTAAAATAAAGTAAAATTTATGGACATGTGCATACAAACATAGTTTTCTTATTGATTGTTTTTGTAATAACTTGTTTTACAGTAATAATACGGAGTGAATGATGCAGTGAAAATACTATATCAAGTTGAATATAAATTTAATTTTGACCGAGCTTAGCTCAGTCACCCCTGCTAGTTTTGATTTATGATTGCTATTTTATTTGTATGTTTTAGATCAAAACAATTCTGAATCCTTTTAAATGTATCAAAGAATTATTTAATACTTATTAGCTTAAAAAATTAGAAGCAAAATAAGTAAAAATCAAAACTTTGAAATGTGTTAGTAGACACTGGTAGAAATAGTATTAAAAAGCATGAACTTTATGAAATAAATAAACTGAGTCAACTTCTTAATTTTTTATAGCCTTTAGAATGGGCATTATTTCATTTATGTTTGCAATGTACAATTTTGTTTTACCGGAACATGCATCTCTTCATCCATTACTTATAAAATTCGCGATTTGTCTTTGATTTCCGTGGCTCTGTGTTGCACATGCATCTCTCTTTCTTTGAAGCAAGAAATTCTCTCTTCGAATGTTTAAAAAGCAAACTCTTTCCACATCACTATTGGTACTGAACTTCGATTTTAACTAATAAATTATCGCCTTGCTATTGGAACGACTTGTAATTTTGGATTATCATTCAGAGTTCTTATATTATGATACCAAGAATTTTTTATTATAATGATATTCTAAAATGCACTCACAGCTTTTCATCAAACAAGTTTTACCTATGCCTCCCGTTTATTAAAAAATTCCTACAGAACCCTGGTTACTCGAAAATTCCTATGGAACCCTGGTTAACCGAAAATACTGTGGTTCCATGCTTTTCAGGTAACTGGAGTTTTACTGTAATTAGATTTATAAAGCTCTTTGTATGCTCTATGTCTGCACTATAATAACTTTCAGAGTAATTAAGAAATTTTGATTTAAATTGTTTTAAAATTAATCCTTATATAAATGTTGAACTTTAAAAAACAAATATTTTCATCATCCATAATTTTATAATCAAAGACTCTTGAAATATTTTTTAATTCACAAAGATTTCGAAGGAAAACAGTAAAATAACAAGCACTTTTGTCAATATAGGTTTAAAATGCAACAGTACAATGGTGTTTTGCTCTATTAATACAAAAATTATATTATTGTTTTTGTTTTTTTTTCTTCTTTTTTTTACAATTGAAAGATTTTTAGAAAAAGAAAATTGTGTATTTCAAACCTTTCACTCTGAGGCAACTATTGAAAAAATTAGAATATTTTAAACCCTATTAATTTTAAAGAAAATAATTATATGGATCACTTACAAATGAACAGTTAACATAACATACAACTTACAAGATTGATTTGTTTTTTATTTATTGTAAAAAGAATTCTCTTATTGTGTTTATAGTTTAATAAACAAGTAAAAATATGATAAATTATTTTTTTTTCATACATTGAGGGAGAAAAATCCAAATTGATGATTTTTATATATGTAATTTTAGTTAGGCCTAATGATCCTAACAAATGAAAATGAAATGGAAAAAAAAGCAATTTTTACATAACAAATGCTTATAACTGAACAAATAAATAATAATATAGTATATAAATAATACTCATAAGGGGTAATTAAAAATACTTAGCATGTTGATGTACATTTTTTCATAGATGGACACAAAACAAATGTTCAATGGTGGAAAGAAATATTTCCTCTTTGTTTACATTACATAAAAAAGACAATATAATTTCCCTTAGATTTGTTGTCAAGTGCACAGATCAAAACCTGTGTAAAATAGCTATATTGCTATTATTCTGGTGAAATGCAATGCATGGAATATAGAAATAGCAAATTAGTATAATTAAATTTTTAACATTTATGAACAAAGTGGTTTGGAAGAAATACTTAAATTTAACAATACATTGCCATACTTTTTAATTCATATGCAAAAACAGCCTAGTTAAAATGCTTTGAAAAGGTCTTTGTTAAATTAGCTATTATTTAGGAGATACAACTATTTTAACTGCAGAGTATGATAACAAAACGTTTGAAAATTTAGATATATATTTTATTAACTAGAATATACCTGACATATTATATGGGATTTCTAACAGCATCAATAGATTATTCATTTGATATGAAATATAGATTCTAACATTATGGTATCAAACAGGCAAGCATTTTAAAAACTAGCCATACAGTTAATTAAATAATATATAAAGACTACTTATAAATATGTATAACTAAGTACTGTTGGATTATATTTCTAACCCAAAAATGACTGGACAAACTGGCATATTTAAAACAACAACATTAAAATAAAATATAATTAAACTTGTACAGAATATTAAGATTATTATTGAAATGAATAATAATTGTATAAAATGCCAATTTTTAGGCTTATCAATGACTGCTATCTTTATAAATTTATGAAATTTTAAACTGTTTAAATTTGAAAAAAAAAAAAAGAAAAAAAAAAAGAAAAAAGAAAGAAAGAAAAAAAGAAAATAAATAGATTTACAGTGAATATTAATACAAAAATTAGTATTGAAGTTGTGGGATCAAAATAAATAAGCAAATAATATTTTTCATTCCTTACCTGCATAAAGTTTACTTTAGGAGAACTTTCAAACATATCGCATAAAAACATCATGATTCACCTGCTTGCGCTTGGAATATCCACACACCTAAATACTAGCAGATACACACCCAAAAGCACACAATAAATATAATTATATGCTTCTAAAAGTGGTATCAGCTGGCATCTGTATTAAAATTAGATTTTTAAAATATCTGTGTCCTTTGATAACATCAAAGTCCTTTGAAATCATTTCCTATTTCTAGAGCAAACTTCGTCAAACAACATACAACCATGAAAAAAAAAATTGTAGCACTAAAAACTTTCTTAAAGAATTCACTATTATTATTGTTTTGATTTTTTTGTTTACAAGTTACGGCAGTCAATTGCCGGACAGAAGATTCATTCAAAAGGAGATTCGTTCTTCAGAATCTCCGGCAGTCGTTACGGCAGTCTTGACTGCGCATGTGCAGCAGACTGCCGTAAGAATAATATTCTTACGGCTGCCGTAAGAATAGACACAGCCTAAAGTTTATCTTCGTAAAAGATCTAGTGACAAATGTAACTGTTGTAGTATTGGAGACGTGAGACATTACATATTTGGGAAATGCCCATTAATGCCATGTTGTTTTACTTTTGTGAGTCATAAAACTTTATCTTGAAACCTTTAAAATGTATTATTATCTAGATCAAACTATAAAAAAATATATAAAAGTATATATATATTATTTATTTATTTTTATGGTTGCTTTAGCATTTTTTCCCTCGTCATTTATAACCTAAAATGACGTTAAAAGTCTGTTAACAATCTCGACATTTGTTTTATTGACGTATAATTCTTTTATAATTTATATTTTTTTGACTTTCTTTGTCTTTTGCTCTGGTTTGGTTAATAGGGTGTCTTTGTAATCTTTATTTATTTATTTATTTTATTTTTATTTTATTTTATTTTATTGTTTTTTAATTAATTATTATTATTATTATTATTATTTTATTATTATTATTATTATTATTTTATTATTATTATTTTTTTAATTATTGTCATTGCTATTCTGCCACTGTTTGCTTGTGGTTGTGTCTATGGATGGCGGAGAGGGATTTTCTTCCAGGGGTTCATGCTTTTGCCATTTCTTCGTTGGCTCCCTGGTAGAGTGATCTAGTTTATCTTTTGAACTCGGCTACGAACTAAATTGTATGGCATAACATTCCACATACGGTTCCGCTCGAATTTTACATTTGAGATTATTGAACATGCGTTATACGATTTCATTATTCTAATGAAATCGAGTGCTGTTACGCATTGCTTTCATTATTCTTGTTTCGGTGTATTTACATAAAAATTCAAATAAGCATCCTGTTTGTAATTCATTGTTTAAACTAATATAATAAAATGAAATTTTTGAGCTAGTTATTTTTAGTATTATTATTTTCTCTTTTAAAATTCTAATATTTAAAAAATGGATAATATCACTATATATTTATAAAAGTGATAAACAGAAGGAAAAAAAAAGGTAAAAAAAAATGCCTTGCCTTTTTTAAAATTTGAAATATTTTCTACCATGCGAAGAATTGAGAGAGAGTTGGCGGGGTATAAGAAGGATTATTGTTTTTTACTGCAAATTAACAAAAACGGGCAGGAAAATTTTTAAAACATTAAAAAGTTTTAAAACTTGTCTTTTGTGAGAGAGGATGGATTTGAGTAGAATATAAATAATAGAAATTATAAAAGTAAATTGAAATCTAACAAATTTTCACTCAAGAAAAAAATATATTTTGCCATGTGAGAGTTTGGGTTGGTGAGGATTAAAATACGGATTAAAATAAAATTAAAAAATGTCCAGAAATATTTTGAAACATTAAAATGTTTTTGAACGTGCTTTGTTAAAGCTACAAATTGTCAACCTAAAAGATGCAAAAATGCTAGTGTGGACATCGGAAAGGTGAAAATAAAATTAATTAAACTATGATAACATTACATAAACTTTAAATGATAAATAATGATAACTTTAGTTGATAAATAATAATTTTCATTAAAAAAAAAATATGTGCTCAGATTTCAATAAATTTTGCTCACAAAAATCTGTTATTACAAATAAAAATATTGAAAAGGTGATAATATATATTTTTTAATTAAATTTTATAAAGGTAATATTTATTATTATGATTATATACTAATTTTAAAAAATCTAAAAAAAAAAAAAAAAAAAAAAAATTGGGCAAATTAAAATTTTTTTTAGCACATCTAATAATAATAATAATAATAATAATAATAATAATAATAATAATAATAACAATTAAAAAAAGCTAATCCATTTCTAATGTTTATAATGACAAACTGATAATATTTTTTTCTTTCTTCTTTTTTTCTTTCTTTTTCTTTTCTTTTCTTTTTTTATATCAGATGCAATATATCTTTATAAAAGTAATAAGAAAGATTAGATATTTCTGTCTCGTTAAACATATTTAAATTCGAATAATCAAAGAAGATTTTAAAAATAATTATGAGTAATGTGATTAGAAGAAATGTTTGTCTATAATAATTTTTAAATAAGTTTCCAATTAAATTGTTAAAGAAATTTATGTAATGGGAGAAAAATTATAAGTCTTAAAGTCAATTTTTTTTAGAATGAAATTTAAGAAAACTTAATAAACTTTATAAATACAAGAAATCAACCGAGGGGGTAAAGACATTTAATATAAATAACAATGTATAATTTATGTAATAATATAACAAAATAATTATAATAAAATAAAAATTGTTATCATAAAATTAGTTACATTAATTTCTATATGAAAAGGATAAATTAGCAAAAGTTTCTGCGTAAAATTATAAGAAAATAATCTGTATAATGTGTCTGCGCAAATTTACGAGGAAACTGACAGTACCATAAAAAATTTCAAAAAATCAAATTTAACCAAAACTAATTTTCCGAATTGTATATTAAAAACGTGAAACAATGTAAAACATATCAAACAAAATTTTATTTTCAATAGAAAAAAAAAGCATTTTTTTTCCTTTATTTTAAATAACAATGTTGCGTAATTAAAACTCCTTAGGGGCCGTCCGTAAATGGTGTCTTGTGTTTTTTTTATATTTTCGACTCCCCTCCCCCTTTAATGTCACATGTCATGCAATATTACGTAAACATATAATTGCAGTTCATAAACAAAGCACTTCGTTTTAGATCATATTTCCAATTTTATTTTTAAACTTTAACTATGTGTGAACTGTACAATAAAAATTATTCGTATTGTATATAAAATAAGGTTAACAAAAAAGAAAAAAAAAAGAATATTAATAAAGTATTAATGTGAAACAGCCATTGAAAACAGTAGTATTTTGGAATTTGAAATAGAATATAACATGTTTGGCTTTAAATATTATCTTTATAAGCACAAAATATTTTAATTTTAAAATTAATTCATAATTTAATTTGCTGAATTTTAATGATTTTATCTTAACGAAAATTTCGCATTGTCACAATTCGACGGTTCTGATTCTTCCTACCCCTTTTCGCCGCCTTGTTACAAACTGTCACAATTTCATGAACCCTTTCTCCCCACACTCCCCCTAAAGCGTGACACCATTTATGGACCCCACCTTTCAGACAATGACCATAGACCAGAGTCAAAGTGAGGGGCTGGACTTGAATTCCCCCAGTCTATTCTACTCCTCTTTCCCCACCTGCAGTATTCAAACTTTTCAAAATAAACTGCTCCGTAGGTTTACCAAAGCAGTCCGAAATGACGTCATTCATCGTGACCTTAAAATTAAACTGATTTTTACGGAAATCAAGAAACTTACGTTGAAGTTTCATAGGTCAGTCCCTGCCGTGCGGAATCCTGCTTTAAATGTCATCAGGCGTTATGACGGATTAGTTGGGAAAAACCGGAAACGGCCCCTAGCTATTCTTACACGGGATGATAACTTCATTCCATGTTCTAAAACATCCAGAAGGGATCCTTCCGCTGTCACTTAAAGCAGAATTCCCGGGAAAAATTCTATTTTCCCTAGATTGAAAGAAAATTTCATCTAGAATTGGCTTTACCCCTGACGTCATGCAGCATTCTATAGTTTTATACAGTCGCGTTTTTCAGCTTTTCTACTTAATTGTAAATTTTATTTTTAATACTTGTTTATTGTTTCGACTTCCCTTTACTTTCCTAAAAATTTTATTTGTAAATTGTAATTGGGTACACTATCTTTTTCTAAATTTTAGATTTTTTAGTTTTTGTAGAAGTCACTTCCATCTTTGAGGATAGGCCACGCCTTTCTCATTCTCCTATTGGCCAAGAGGTGCTTGCTCACTGTACCTCGGCTATTTCAGACCTTTTCTTCCCCTTTTTGGCTCATTCTACCCTCGACCACTGGTGTGTGAGGAACTCGCCACCGGCAATGGTCGCAAAATTTCACTTCACAGTTTTCAGCTTATTTCAGCAATTAGTTTTTTTTTTTTAATTCTCTAAATTTAACTTGACCCCCATTTAGACCAGGCATGAACCGAACAACTTGTTTACTGGTGTTGTGGACTTGCGCGAGCGTAGTGTGTACAGGAACTTCGTTTGGTAGTGCGGTCCAGGTGGCCGATAACATATGCCAGTAAAACGCGGGACCTGTGCCGCTATGTTAGCCGATGGGAAGCTTCGAAGGTGAATGGGTTTCAGGTGATTGTCACCAAAATTAGAGAGCTATGTGGCCCCCTATTTTTTGGTTCTTAGAGTTAGTCGTGGGCTGGGATACCTTATGCTATGCCTATTCTGTTCTTCTTGGTACCATACTGCCTTTACATTCTCCGTTCTTTGCCGACGCCAGTCGGTGAAATGACATCGAAGTATTGGGCAACCAAACTCGTTTGGATGCCGCATACGTCCCTTTTTTCGGAGATTATATTTAACCTCATGCTCCAGCTCTGGAATAATCTTAGGATTTCCACCAGAGACTCTAAATTATACTTTTTAACCGTGCTTTGTTTCGAAATTCCTCTTTTTATGTTTCATTTTCCATATTTAGTTGGAGGTTACGCACAATGGACCCACATTGTGTTGGCACTCCGTAAGCACCGCGATGTCATGCAGTATTAATGGACTAAGCCATTACATAGTGAGCCACTCTTCGAATGAGCTGCCATTCAAAAGGAGCAGGAGGAACGTCCACTCCTACAATGGAATACTTCTACAATTCAACGAGGATGGCTTCTTACCCTCACAGGCGTTCTCTCGTTACTATAATGTACTATACAGCATGGGAATACAGATAAAAAAAAAGGCATTTATATTATGTTAAAGACATATAATTAAATTTACCGGTGTCAGTTAATTAATTTTATTGTGTTTAAATATCGGCACTATTTCAGATTATTTTCAAGTTTATAAGTCATATAATTGCGTATAACTTGAAATAACGAAGGATTTAGCAATGTTTTAGTATTTTCTTGACGAAAACACACCAAATGGACACTATAGAAGTAAAACATTTAAAAAATGTTGAAAAGGAATTATAAATAAAGAATAAAGAACATAATATAGTAAAAAAAACGCTTTTATCTTTTTAACGTTGGACCTTTCGGCAAAAGTATAAAATTTTATTTTTGTTTACTATGTAATATTTTAAAAATGCGCAAAAAAGATTGATTTTTTTTCCGACATGATACAAAATATTTAATTCAGCACATGAATATAATCTTCGAGAATATTAATTATTACTCAATGTTTTAAAACTATATTATACTTGTGGAATCATATTAATTTAAATAACACATCAACTGCAGTGAAACTTATAGATTAGTGAATGAAATATGTATACCGTTATTTTAAATAGTCGTTGGGATTACTTGAAGATTGCTCGACCTATTGCTTTTAAGTTTTAATTTAAACATCCAGAAATAATTTATGGCACTATGAAATATTTTTTTCTTTTTCTTACAAGTATTTCTTGATCATCTTTATCTCGTTCAATGGATTTCGCCCCACCAGTGGCCGCGAGGTTCGGATCTCGAAACTGGTAGAGTGTAGGTGCCGGGTTCGATCCCAATCGCGATTGTCGACCTAACCGTTCGGAGTTTTCCGTGGTTTTCTTCGAACCTTGCGTAAATACGGGTTAGGTTCCTTTAGAAAGACTCCCACGAGGACATCCCACCCATTAGGGCCTATATCCCAAGTGTAGATAATGGGCCGGCATAAACAAAAACCAAAACCAAAACGTTCAATCGATTTCCTTTTGATCCCGTCATTATTGAAAAGATATAAATTTTGATAAATCCTATTTTATGCCATAGCCTATATCTCATTGATTAATTTCATTAATTTTATTTTGAAAAACGTTGCAGGAATGCTCGCTACAAGTGGCCGTCTGAAACTGATGTTTCCAGGACACGCCCATTTATGCGGATACGCAAAAATCAGTGTAATACTTTTCTAAAAATTACTTTTATTATTATTCTTACCAAGAACATTCCACACATAACTTAATATATTGCCTACCGTATACCGTCATCTGTTACACCGCTGTCCGGACGGAGCCAGAGAAATGTCGTGCGGGCTTTGGTAAACGGAACCCAACGTAAATGACTATTATACTGGACTAAGAGAAATTTTTGAATAGAATGATATGCAATATACTAATACGATGTATGGAAATATCAGGCAACCTGTTTCAAAGTTAATATGAAAAGTTATTTTTATATTCACAAAATCTTCTGTTTTCTGTAACATTTTAAATTATTATTATTATTGTGTTGACGTTTATTTTCAGGATCAGCAAATCAGTATTTTACGTAACACTTATATATGTAAGATTAACTGTAAAATTAAAGTTACTACACACTATTTTCCCGCGAGAAAACATTTAGAAACAAATCTGGAGCAAAAGTACTATTTACATAGACAAACATTAGTTGCATTATTTATATTTAGAGGTACTCGGAATCCCTAACAAGATTACATCTGCTACAAGGAAAGGTACAGCTCTCCAGGGTCTGACTATCGCACGGACACTCGGAGTCTGTGACCCTGAGCATAAAATTTCTTAGAGTCACAATTATTTTTCTAATTTCATCTAAACTTCTATTATGAAAATTATAATTTTGGAAGCAAATGTGATACTTGACATATTAATACGATAAAATGACAAAAATGTATCTTAATACATGTTTAAAAGCACATCTTAAGATTTTTTTTTCTTTCTGAAACCGTTTTTCAGTTTTCCAGGAAACTTAATTCTTTTAATCGACACTTTTCAAATAAGTGCATAATAAGTGGGGAAAAAATTAGTATTAGTAAATTAACCAATCTAAGAAACACGAAAAATTAAAAGAACCTTGTTCACAGAAACTTGCTAGTTCGGCCATGTTGTCGCGAGAAGAAGAATCCCGCTGAAGCCAGTTTTTGTCTGTTGCGAATGGCAACGGCAGGTTTGTTATGATAGAATGTCATGGAATGTTGTAGTTCGAAGAAATGAAAACGGTAGCAATGAAGTTATAGCTACTGTTTATTTTGATATTTAATGTTAAAAGAATGACTATTATGAAACGAAATTTATTTTAATGTATATATGTAAATATTATGCGAGTTTATGCTGCGTGTGATTTGTAATATATGAAAGTAAAACCATGAAAAAGAAATCTCCGGCGTCTGTCTCGACTGCAGCGAAATCACTCATTAATTTTATATCGTAGTCTCCACATTTCCTGGCGCCCCCGGGTGGGCGATTTCGTTGTTTTCTGACAGATTTAAGGAAATTATTGAAGATTGAAGGTAAGAACAAAAATTTTCCATTTTGAAGTTATGTATTTGATATTTGTTAGAATATAAGGTTTGTCATTTTTAAGATAGTAGAAATGGAAAATTGGAAAAGAAATAAAACTTCTCAGCGCTCAGCTTTTACTAAAGCATATAATAAATTGGAAAATATACTGAATGACGCGAATGCCAAACATGAGGAAATCGAAATTCTTTTCCATTTATTTAAGCAGAAATCTGACGCGCTAGAGATTATTCATGAAAATTATTTAGATAGTTTGAAAGATGACGCAGAATTTGAAGCAGAATTTAATTCTGTTGAAGAATATAGAGAAAATTCTTTAAGAATTCAGATAAAAGCGCAACGTTTGTTAGATAATTTTAAGACAAAATTGAGTCAAAATTTAATTCGAAATGAAAATAATTCGACTGATAAATTTGAAACAGAAAGTGATAAAATAAAAACTTTATGTCAGCGACTCCCTGAAGTTGAATTGTATAAGTTTGGGGGTGATTTGAAGGACTGGCTCACGTTTTGGAATCAATTCCAAAATATACATGAAAATGCGAATTTAACGAATGTGGATAAATTCCACTATTTAATTCAGTCAATGAAAATTAAATCAGAATCAAGGGAATTAGTAGAATCATTCCCAGTAACAAATGAAAATTATTCTTTAGCTGTTGAGAGTTTAACAGAAAGATATGGTAGAACCGATCTGTTAATTGACTTTTATGTTCGAGAATTATTAAAACTTGTGTTGAATAATGCGACAAAAAAGAAAATTGATTCTTTGAGTAGTTTATATAATAAACTTTCGACCCAAATCAGGGCCTTGGGTTCTTTAGGTGTTACTACCGAAATGTGTGGTGTCATACTGTATCCTTTAGTTGAAAGTGCATTACCGGTTAATATTTTACGTTCTTTCGAAAGACAGAGAAAAAGTATAGAAAGCGAACAAAAGTTATCCAGTCTTGATGCCATAATTTTGTTTCTTAAAAACGAGGTACAATCAGAAGAAAAAATAAAATTGAGTAGATCAGAAATTTGTGGTTTTGTTCCAGAAAGAAAAAACTTGGCAACAAGCCAGAATTTTAAAGGCGGCAATTTTTCTGCTGCAGAATTGATTTCTCACAATTCTAATGATGTTTCTTGCGTATTTTGTTTAAAAGATCACGAATCGCGTTTTTGCAAAAAGGCATTTTTTATGCCTCTGTCTGAAAAACTTTCGATTATCAAAAATAAAGGTTTGTGCCGTATCTGCTTTACTAAAGGCCACCTTGCTGTTTGTTGTACAAGATCGAACATTAGATGTCAAAATTGTTCGAAAAGACATGTAAAATTTATGTGTCCTAATTTAGACTGTAATAAATCCAAAGAGATCTCAAAATCACACAACGATGAAACGAAAGAAAAAAATGTTGATACACTTTTTACACATAACCACAACATGAATAAGAAATTTTCTTCTACCAATGAAGTTTCATTACAAACGTTAGTTGTAAACCTAAAAGGGAAATGTTCAACCTGTAAGGCAAGAATAATAATCGATACAGGTTCCCAGAAATCTTACATTTTGCGATCCACTTCAAAAGAACTAGGTTTTGATTTTCAAAGAGAAGAAGAGTTTTCCCATTCATTATTTGGAGGTAGAAAAACAAAAATGCTTAAGCACAAATGTTACAAAATTTATTTAAGTAGCCTTGATGGTAATTATATTTGTAATTTGGATGCTTTAGATCAAAATGTCATATGTAATGATATTTCTGCGATTAAATATGGTTTTTGGATACGCGAGCTAAAAGATAAAAGAATATGCTTAAGTGATACTCGAGAATCAGGGCCTATTGAGGTACTTTTAGGAGCAGATGTTGCTGGTAAGCTATTCACAGGAAGAAAAGAACAACTAAATTGCGGTTTGGTGGCAATGGAAACTAAATTAGGTTGGACTTTAATGGGCAAGATCCCTCTGGTTGATAGTCAGAAAGATGTAAATATGACTGTAGTCAGTATGCTATCACAAGAAGATGTACCTGTTTCAGCATTATGGGATTTAGAACTTCTTGGTATTCGAGATTCTATTGAACAAAATTGTAAAAAAGATTCAGAAAGAGCTGTCATGATTCATTTTAAAGATACAGTTCAACAAAAGGAGATGAAAGACAATGATGATCAATTAAAAAAACAGATGCAAGAAAGAATTGATTTACTAAAATCAGCTGATAAAAAACAAGATCAACTGCTGAAAGAAAGTCTTGACGGTTTTCATGAAATACAGAAGAAAAGTATTGAGAATGATTTACTGCTAGCAGAAGAAGCTCGTCATACACAACAGTTAGAACATATGCTCAAAACCAAAGATGCAGAAACCGAAGCTTCTATTGCCTAAGTCAGACTTAAAGTGCAAGATGAAATAGACAGGTTAAATAAAGAAAATGATTCTCTAAAATTAAAGATTGAAGAAATGAAGAAGCAGCATAAAAAAGAAATGCAAAGTAAGGATGATGACATAAAGAAATTAATATTAAAAGATCCAAAAGAACAATGGCCCAAATCTGTTGACAATGTTAACGAAGATGAAGTTGAAGAAAATTATGTTTCTGATTCTAAAGAAGACACTGTTATCGAAACTTCTGGGTTTTCTGATGATGCTAATTCGGAATATCGCGAAACAGGTCCACAGAATGTAGAAATCCAACTTAATGTTGCTGATTACACTTCAAAGGTTGAAAAGAAAAACTGTTTGCCCTTGGCACACTTTCAGAATATTGACATTCCAAGTGAAAACTTAGAATTAACTGAGGAGTCTGTGCTAGAAAATAAAAATATTTTTGATGGCAGTAATAGAAGGTCTGTGAGTTTAGAGGATAAATCTGACCTAAAGCAGGAGATTGAGTACATGAAAACTAGAATTGAAGTTCTTGGTGCTGATATAACTCGTTTGCAAGGAGAATTGAAAGAGATGAAGAATTGAAATTTAGATTTAAAAACTCAGTTGAAAGCGAAAGAAGCTGCTCTGTCAGAAGCTAAGCTTGATGTGAGAATATCGTATAGAAAAGAACAGCAAGCAGATAGTATTACATCTTCACTTCGAGACCGAAATAAGGAATTGAGGGAAAAAATAAAATCTCTTGAAGAGCCCATTGAAGAAAAAATAAAAGCTGAAAACGAACTAAGAGAGAAGGTTAATAATTTAGAAATTCAGCTATCCAAATCAATAAAAGAAGCAGATGATAAGCAGAAAAGACTTGAAATTGAAAAGGCCAAATATGAAGAAAGAATCAAAGGAATGCAATATACATATGAGATGTCAATCGATGTAACTCAAAAATTTGCCAAAATCCAAGATCATTATGAAGAAATTGTAAAACAAAATGTGGATTTAGTTAGAGAAAAAGAAGAAAATAGTAGAAAAAATTTACATCTGCAAGAAGAAATTACTAAACTGAAAAATGAATTAGCAGAGATAAAAAAGGAAAAAGCAAGATTTGAAAAACTAACTTCTGTGTTAAAATCATCCTGTATGGAATTACAAGAGCAAGCGAAAGATTTAGAAATTATAGTAGAAGTAAGAGAAAGAGCTATCCGTGATTTGCAAGAATATGAGAATGTCTTAAAGGCTCACATGAAAGGCTTAAAAGAAGCTTTGAAAGTATCTGAAGCTGAAACAAACAAAGCACTAAAAGATCTAAACTGGGCACTGATTCAACGAACATTTGAAGTTCATGAAATTCGTTGGAAGTTTAACCCACCCTCCGCCCCATGGTGGGGAGGGTTTTGGGAAAGGCTAATTGGAATTCTTAAAGACCTGCTCAGAAAAAATTTAGGACATTCGTCTCTGACCTATGAAGAATTATTAACTCTTGTCTGCGAATGTGAATCAGTAATGAACAACCGACCACTAAGCTATATATCAGAAGAATCTGACTTGAGAGCTCTAACCCCAGCATCATTTCTACAAGATATTCGCACAAGCGAAGTTCCTGATTTAGACCAAATTGAAAGGACTAATATTTTGAAAAGATGGCGACACATTCAAAGAGTAAGAGATAATCTGAAACACAGATTTAAAAAGGAGTATTTAGGTTTTCTGCGATCTTCCATTTCTAAAAAGCATGATAATATTAAAGTTGGAGATGTAGTTTTGATTGGTCGAGATGATAAGAAGAGACTGTTTTGGCCATTGGCAAAGGTTATAGAACTTTTCCCAGGTAAAGATGGAGTAGTCAGACTTGTTAAGTTGAAAACAGCTAAAGGAACATTTTTGAGACCAGTACAAAGACTTTACCCTCTCCAGATCACACAGGAAGACTGTGAACCTCTTTTGTTTGATCCAGCACCAATCACAGCTGATACGATTGACGAACAGTCAAAAGATAGTAAACCTATTGAAAAGATTGATACTCAGACTCGTTCTGGTCGAAGAGTAAATCCTCCTAAAAGACTTGATTTGTAAATTCTGAACATTTCAGTTGAACTTTCACCATTGAACTTTCATTATTGAATATGAACATTCATTCATTGACTCTAAAACCTGAACTTTAAAGTTTGAAAAATATTTTTATTATTTCTATTTTCTTTTTTTGATTGTATGTATCTGTATTAGACTGTATTTTTAGTGTTTATTTTAAGTTTTTGCTTAGATTAATATTTGTATGTATATAACATTTTAGTATTTTTCAGCCTCTCTTTGCTGAGTTTTTTTCCAAAACTCAGGTGGGGAGGATGTCGCGAGAAGAAGAAACCCACTGAAGCCAGTTTTTGTCTGTTGCGAATGGCAACGGCAGGTTTGTTATGATAGAATGTTATGAAAGAATGTCTTGGAATGTTGTTGTTCGAAGAATTGAAAACGGTAGCAATGAAGTTAAAGCTACTGTTTATTTTGATATTTAATGTTAAAAGAATGATTATGAAACGAAATTACTTTAATGTATATATGTAAATATTATGCGCGTTTATGCTGCGTGTGATTTGTAATATATGAAAGTAAAACCATGAAAAAGAAATCTCCGGCGTCTGTCTCGATTGCAGCGAAGTCACTCATTAATTTTATATCTTAGTCTCCATACCAGTACCTACCGTCTACCAGTTTGGAGGTCAGAACCTCGCGGCCACTGGTCGGGCACCAATTCTCTGTATACATGAAAAATAAAATAAAGTTGCTTTTATTACTTCATGAATGACCCCTAATTAGATTCAAATATCTTTCTTACTGTTTTTTTAAAAACCGTAGAGCTTTAAAATGTGTTTTTCTACCAGGGTTCTGTTCAACAGAATTCGGAACTATTCGTTTCACGGGATACATATTTTAGTTGCATTTTCGCTAATAAAAAGGCCACTTTTGATAATAAATATTTCGCTTATTTAGTATTCTACGACAATTTTGGATTCTGTTTTATTATTTTTTTTTATTTAATTTTTATTGAAATTTTTATCATTCAAACTGAGTATTCGAATTTCATATTTCATTTATTTTAATACTTGTGTTATCTGATCTTAGTTGATTTATCGGTGTGGAAACATCATTTTGCATGTCAATATTTTCTCTATTTCTCTTTAAACTATCATATACTTTGTATTATACTTTTTTTTAAATGTTATTTATGACAACTTATACTGTAATTTAGTAACAACAAAGGAAAAAAAAATATTGTCATCTATGACAATTTATACTATTACTTAGTAACAATTTTTTTTTTTTTGTGCCATAACATCTGGCACATTGCTTGCCCGTTCCTTTACCAGCTTAGTCTGACAGTTTTTCTTAACTGTGCTTAATTCTCTTCAAATCACGAAATACCAAATCGACCATTTAGTCAAACACTAGTTTTAATGACATTTAATTGACTTAGAATTTAATAAATAACCCAGTTTCTAACCATTGAAAACATAAATACTTTAATAACATGTAGATATAAACTGCCAGAGATTTGTAATAAGAGTTGCAAACATGCCAGCTGATTTTTAAAGGGGCCACATCATCTGGTTTATTCTGGTTTAGATTGACTTAATCTCCCCTCCTCTTTTTTTCTGTGTTTTATAAAATCAAACAGGACGATGACTCTAATTTTTAGAGCAATCAATACAAGTCTTATTTTATATTTTATAAACATTTAAAACCAAACAAAGTCTTAATATAAATAATTTTTAAACATCAATCACATACTAGATGGACGCAGTGGCGTAGCTAGTGGGGGGCAGAGGGAGCGGTTCGCCCCAGGTGCCACCCAATATTTATTTGCAAGTAGATATATATAATCTTATACGATTTTGGAAAAGAATTCTGAAATAAAATTAAATTTTTAGAGTACGACAAAATAGAGTTAATTTTTTTCTTAGAGAAGTTGAAATTTTATGTAGACTGGTGTGTTTAAATAAGATATATGCACCAGGGAACAAAAACTAACCAATCCAACGAGTGGGTAACAAAAACAAACTTTAAAAGAAAGAATTTCCTTCTACATACAGACATTGATTTATGCGGATTATGGGTTAAGTAAAAAGTCGCCCCTCTGTTTCTTTTTTCCTTAATGCAGGGGATAAGGTAAATGAGGAATGATATGGTTATTTGTTATAATAGCGTACAATTGTGAATGAAAAAATATAATGCATCGGCGGGGGGGGGGGGATGACACCATGGTGGCTGGGGATAACACAATTTACATCCGCCCCGGGTTTCACCCATCCTAGCTACGCCACTGAGATGGAGCAATGACAACCCAATCTTATATTGAAAAAAGTTGCTGAGCAGCATAAACTTAGATTTGTATAAAAAAATTGTTTGTTAAAAAAAAAATTAAATTTGCTTCATATAATTTTAATGTTTTGCTGTATATTAATGACTTGTTTACGTGTAGCTGTAATAGTTCTCCTATTTTTGAAACCTAATATTATATATTATCCATAATTTAAATTAAACTTAAAAGCAGCACTGTTGTTTATATAAGCAGTTTAACATAAAAGAGATTATGGGGAGGAATGGGACAAGATAGCAAAAGAAGGAATGAAATAAGTCGAATTCCTTCTGTTGAATAAGATAAATGTAAATTACTAATATTATGCAAATATTCCAATATAAAGGACTAAATTTAAAGAGAAATAGTTGTAAACTTGAACAGAAAATATTCTAAAACTTACAGATGTCACTTGACTATTTTTAACAAAATAAAATCCAACGCTCACTTTTCATAAACAAAGTGATTTATTATCCAATTCTTAGGCAATGTAGACAAACAAATGAATCACATACTTTTAAGACAAAGGGCGTGTTCAGCGAACTTACCAAAGTGACCAATGTAACCGGTAACTTACCGGAGTGGTATGTAACATGTAGCTAACCAATTACAGATTTTCTGGACGCACTGGTTAGTTTTGTCACGTAGCGCCATCTGTAGGAATAGTAGATTGCCAATTTGATTTAAACAAACTTTCATGTTACCAATCACGTGACCCAACTAACCGGGACTTTTCCTCGGTTAGTTCGGTTCCTTACCGGTCACATTGGTAACTACCTCTGAACGACATCGGTTGCGTACCGGTTAGCAGACTGAACGCTTTGGTAACTAACCAATCTTACCGGTTACTTACCGGTGACATTGCTGAACACGCCCAAAGAAATTTCACACATATACAGTTCAAATTATTTATTTAATTATGTAAGTTAAAGGAAAACAAGAAATATAACCGAATAATTCACTCTAATTTGAAAACTCGGATCGCAAGTTCCTGTTTGCTAGACATCAACAGATTGAAGCCATTAGGTTGGTTGGTTGGCAAATGTTGAAACTTATGCTGCTACCCGTAAAGGAGGTATTTGTCTCCAAAATCTGACACCATTACTTCCGTAGAAAACAAACTTTCATGTATTGCATTATCTTACATATAATCTAGATATTTTCAAGGAAAATGTTTTGCTTAGTCAATAATTACGACGGTTTTACTAGGTACAAGAATGGTAATATTTTTATTAGGGGCTGTGCATATATAGCATCATCATTTTAGGGGGGAGGGGTTGTCTGACACATGATATCGCAAGATATCTTTAGGGGAAGGGGGAATTTGCCTTTTGATAGCGATATCATTTTCGACCCAATGAAAATTATTTCTTTTTCTTTGTAACGTGGTTTTTGTTCAAAATAGTACATTATGTTTTTTTTTAATTCTGCTATCTATTTTTACGAAAATACAAAGTTATCATTAAAATCACTAAATTACAATAAAATTATCTAATTCTAAAATATGGTATACAACAACGTTTGACATTCTTATTCATCTTCATATGTGTATGCATATATAATCATGGATCGAGAAACCTTATGTGAAGTTTATTTGAAATGCAGCTTGTGTTTTCTGATAAATAAAAGAGGAGTTGTCCACTTGTTATGTTGATAAGAATTTCTACGTCTTCCCCCCCCCCCCCCACCCTCATCCCTCCTTCGTTCGGAGGGCAAGTTCAACAAGACTTAATTATTGTTGAATGCACTATGTAACAAAAAGCTAATTTAAAATAAAATAGTTTTAAATAGTAACTTTTTTTAAAGTTTTATTTGAATAAAGCGATGTTTTATTAAATTCTCTTCATTTGAATCAATAAAGTTTGCGAAAAATAAATTTAACCAGTTTTGTATATTACTCCAAACAAAAAAGTTAAATTCTAAAAATAAAATTTGTTTACACTTTGATAACGTTATCATTATTGGGCAGGGGAGTTGATTTACGATAACGTATGATATTCAAAGGGAAGGAGGGGGGTCCAAAATTAACCAAAAGTTGATAACGTTACATTTGTAATTAGCCTCTTACTGATCGTATAATTAACCCCTTACTGGTCGAATGTAATTTTTGTAAATTAACCATGTGTCTATAGTTTACTTGAAAGATGGTAAAGTGAGTGTAAAATATACAATCAGGGAATCATTATTTTACAGACATCTTTAACAGTGTGTTAAGAAGAGTCGATCAATCGTTCCATCCGATGGATCATACCGAGTAGGGTAGGAGTCATTGACTATATTTCTTTTCAAAGCATTAGTAGTACTGTTTGCGTCACAACTCGAATGATGACCATTGAAGTAACATCAAAGTATCATTTAACATCTAGCCTTGAATAATTTATCCAGGTCGAACGGAAGAGCGACGGGGGAGGGGGGATTGACGAAGGTTTGGAGACATATGCATGAGACTGTGAATTAACTTTAACTGTCTAAATGGTTTTTAATATTAGAATTTTCCAGGATTTGGGGTGGGGGAAGAGAGTGAGTTACCAAACGAGAGGCCTTTCTATTAACGAAAATAGCAGCCTTGTCGTATCAGTGTTGAATTCATGGGGTGGCTTGGGGGAAACACCCACCCGCTAAGCAATGAAATCCCCCCCCCCTCGGAAAATAGAGTTTTTGTGTTTTCACTGGTGAAAAAGTGCCATTCCCCTCGGTATTCTATAATGTCGCCCCCCCCCCCGGAGCCACAGAGGTCCCTCACGGAGAAAAATGTCTGAATTCAACACTGCGCCGTGTGGCGAAATAGCGTTTTTCTTTCAGTTCGTCGAGTGAGATAGGTTCTAAAATTTTGATTTAAAATTTCTAGAGATTTTGAATTTTACCACCTTTTCCAGAATTAGATCAACAGGATTGTTAATTATTAAATCCCTGAACTCATCAAGATTGGAGTTTGAGGTTGTTAAAATCCCAACAATGTATGCAAAAAAGATTTTTGAATTTTAGTTATTTATGAGAAAGGGGAGAGAAAAGAGGACTGATGTCTGTAGTATTACCGATGGATTATGTGTACATCTATGCCAACTGACTGTTTGGTATTTTGTCATAATTTTCTAATAAACATGGTTTTTTTTAAAATGATAATTTTGTCTAAATTTTGAACCGGGGTGATTTGCGGGGGAGGGGGGTATTTATAGTCTTCAAAATTTCACCATCTGAGCACATACGATACGTTATACCATTTCGTTTTTTTCTTAAACAGGCAACGTACAAGCCGCCAATCTCCAATATTTGAGCTATGCGACTTTCGATGCATTAGTATGGTAAGGAACGTTAACATGCATGGTGCTAGTGTGTTGCTGAATACGGAAAAAAGAAACGGTAAAACGCATCGTACTTTTCAAATTGGAGTTTTCGAAAAATAAGAAATACCATATTTCTGTGCTTCTTTTTATTTTGCTTCATGGATTGACTCAACTTTGAGCGGAAATTTTTAACATTGTATTATTAGATTTTTTAAATGAATTTTAAATATTAAGTAATTTTTAGCTGGCAAATTTCTTATTTGTCATACCCAAAAAAATATTTTTTAGACCTAAATAAATTAATAAGACAAATGTATAACATTAAAGAAGAACTTTATTAAGAATTTATGCAAGTTAAAAATGTAATAAAAATACTTGCATGCTAATTACTTTCACTTAAAAATAATTAAAATTTTACATACTTCTTTGTCTCGCACGTCCGGTATAAGGATCCAACTGAATGAAACACAAAGAGCATACAAATATGAACAAATCATTTTAACATATATCACTGGTATGTGGTATATAATCAATGGTACACAATATTATAATTCTAATTACATGACTTTGAATAACTGAATTAATTAAACTAGTTTAAATCTTGTAGTTTCACTTCTACGAATGCTATAATTCTTCAATAAAAAATAAGGATTGGTTTGACATCATTCAGCATATTAGATTGAAAGTTCCCACTAGAAAGACGACATGTATTCAGGCCGTCGAGAGCCGTGACGTGCTCAGGATCAGTCACACATCCCCTTCCCCCTTATACAGACGCTCAAGACACATAAAAAGCATGTGAATCTTTAATAATACCTCGTCGACTTTGAAGACAACTTTGTTCGTCTCTCATAAATTACATTATTTATTTTCCTGAATTTAAAAATAATAATTAGATATTAATACTATTTAACAAAAGTAATTACAGACCTTTCTTTTTTATCGCTACATTATGGTTTACGTAAAAATTATAATACACATTGCGTATTGTAAGCGTGCTCCTTTGAGCTCCTTGGGCCCCAAAACAACTTGACGGCTACATCTCCCTCCTCTCCTCAGATCTGCGCTCATTACGCAGCAAGAGCAAGAGCATCACTTAAGAGGTTGCCATACACCGAGGCGAGAATACCATTTCTTCCTTACTGAATTATTTTACAGTATAAATAAATCGAAATAGCATAGATACTGTTTTATTATGCCTGGTATACCTTAGAAATACGGTACTCATAACGTAAAGATTAAAAACAGTAGAAGTACCATAAAATCTAGGCACACATATTGAAATGCTACGAAATTTTTTAAATGTCATTTATCTTACTGAAAAATAATTACTTTACGGTGTGAATACCGAGTTTTTACTGAAAAACATTTATTTTACAATGTAAATACCGTTTTTAATCGAAGCAGAGCAAATACTATTTTTTACGCTTAATATAACTTAGAAATACGGTATTCATACCGTAAAGAGTGAAAATGGTAGAAGTACCGTAAAATTTACGGTACATCTACTATAATTTTACAAAATTTTTTTACAGTGTATGTTACTTAATAGAAGTATTACTGCATATTTATTTTATTCCTTGCAGTTTTTTATACAACATTATCTAAACGCTAATTAGCAATTCTCTTTTCCGTCACTCATTCCTATTTCCCGTCATTCTCTTACAACCCGAAGTCTAAAAATGCCTTTTCGTCTTGTTTTCTGGTTTGGTGTAACGTTTGTTTCGATTTTTTTTTTTTTTTTTTTTTTTTTTTTTTACTGAAATTTATTTGGTCATTCTTCATTAGCGTATCAAATTTATGGTGCACGTTATACACGAGATTTTAAGAAATCGCCATTTTTACTTGTAAAGTAGGGGTGCGCCTTATACACGCGTGCGCCCTATACATGAGTAAATACGGTATATTCATCTATAGACTGGGCATGAAGTTAATGACAACTCGGAAGCCCTCTCAAAGCGACTATACTGTTAAGCACTGAGATTTAATAAAGCAATGAATGCTATTAAAATTTAATAATGAATATTAACAATTTGGGACGAATAATTCTCATTCCTGATAATAAAAAAAAGAGAAATTTCTATTCATGAACATTGATTATAGACGGCAGCACCAAACAAAACTTTTCTTTTTAATAATATTGAAAACAAAATTATCGAAGAAAATATTTTTTATGGTAAATACCCCCCCCCCCCTCGGTTAATCGTTTAAAAAAAGTACAGTCATGGGTCAAATTGACTCATTGGTCAGAATTTACTTTAAATTTGAGTCATTAACTTTTATTTATTTATTTTTGAAACGTTGTATTTCTTTATTAAACTGATTTTATAGAATAACTTTTAATAACTGTATTTACAGATAGTTAATTTTAAAAAGGCTAAAATTATCAATTCTCATACAATTTCATTCATACAATATTACTCTGAATATTAAAATTGAATGCAAAATAATTATAATAACATAAAACAATTGCTTTATGCACCCATATGATTTGATATTTATTAAATCCCTAAAAGATAGCAGAACCGAAGAACATTTAGATACATAAATGTACTGACTCATGTCTATTGTGTGTGTGTATTTGGTGTGTGTGTATTTTGTGACGGCCGATTATCTACGCTAGGGATATGGGCCCGGGGGGAGGGATGCCCTTCGTAGGGGTCTTTCTAAGGGAACCTAACCCGTATTTACGCAAGGTTCGAAGAAAACCACGAAAACTCCGAACGGTTAGGCCGACGGCCGCGATTGGGTTCGAACCCAGCACCTGCCGTCTACCAGTTGAGAGGTCAGACCCTCTCGGCCACTGGCATGTCTATTGTGACTTTTAAAAAAAGTATCTACAAGGCTCCATTATTTAGAAATAATACTCTTCATAATACTTAATGACAGTTGATTGTATTTGAGACGGCCAATTACCCACAAAGAGGATTGGGATGCCCTCTGTGGGAGTCTTTCTAAGGAAATCTAACCCGTATTTGCACAAGGAAATTCAAGGTTCGAAGAAAACCACGAATAGCTCCGAACAGTTGGACCGACGGCCGCGATTGGGTTCGAGTGCAGCACCTGCCGTCTATCAGTTTCGGGGACAGAACCTCTCGGCCACTGGAGGGGCTATGTAATGATAGACGTTATGTAATTAATTCAAACCAAAATTTGTGACTGGATATACTTGTAGACATTTATTAGAAGAAAAAAAAGTATGCGTTGAATTATTAACACTTTTTTAGAATAAAAATATATTATTTCTTTCCATTTGCCCGTTTAAAAAAGTTGTCATCGGGATTAAAATTTAAATTAAAAAAGAAAAAAAAATTGTCCAATTAATATAATTTTTTTGTTGTTGCTTTTGCTTTGTACGGATTACATTATAATTATTTATGAGTGTACTGGTTGTAAATTAGTAATTTGTTTCTATTTTAGAAATTCTGTATATTTGCATGACTTTACACTCTTAAAACGAAAGAGCTGATTTGGCTTCTCATGAAAGAGCTGTAATTTTTTCGATCATAAAAGAGTTGTTTTTCAAACGATTAAATCTTCTTGATCTAAATTGGTTATTTAAATAGCTCAACTTCATTTAAATTGGTCAAAACTCGAGTTATTTCAACTGTTTTTTGAGAAGCTGCCTTTTAACATTGAGATGAGTGGATTTCAGCTCAATTTGAGCTATTTTGTGGCTGACTTTTTAAGAGAGTACTGAACACCTGATTGATAGTTCTTGTACATTCTTTATTTTTCTTTAACTCATAGGTTTAATTATACTTTAAAAATGGCTGTTACAGACTAAGGAAGCAGCAAATAAAAATATAAAATTAAAAAAGTCCCCCAACAGCAACTGATTTTCTTTATGAGCAATGTGCTATATGTAACACGGTTCTGCAACTGACAAGCATAAGTTATGTACACCTGCTCATTCATAACGCTACATTATAAGAGCTAAATCACAAACACACAAGAAAAAATTAAAAAATTGCACATAATTTACCTTGTTTAAAGGCTAAATTGATTAAAACAATTTAAAAAAAGAAAGAAGAAAAAGGAAAATAGGTAAGAAAGATTCATATAGGAACAATAAAGACTGCATATAATTCATATTATTAAAGGATAAACTAATTAAAACAGCTTTAAAAAAAAGAATGAAAAAAAATGAAAAGAAAATAGCTCCCAAAGATACATAGGTCCAACCAGTGGCTGAGAGGTTCTACTCTTTAAACTGATAGACGCCCCACCAGTGTCCGCGAGGTTATGACCTTTAAACTAGTAGACGGTAGGTGCTCGATTCGAACCCAATCGCGATCGTCGGCCTAACCGTTCGGAATTTTCCGTGGTTTTCTTCGAACCTTGCGTAAATACGGGTTAGGTTCCCTTAGAAAGACCCCCACGGAGGGCATCCCACCCCTTAGATCCTGTATCTCACAGCGCAGATAATTGGACGACATAAATACAAACAATAAAACTGATAGACGGCAGGTGCCGGGTTCGAATCCAATCGTGGCAGTCGGCCTAATCGTTCGGAATTTTCCATGGTTTTCTTCGAGCCTTACATATCCTTACGTAAATACGGATTAGGTTCCCTTAAAAAGGCCCTCCAAGAACCCCCCCCCCCCATTTAAGGACCCATATCACTCGTGTTGATAATGGACCTTCATAAATACAACAGACCAACCAAAAGATGCATATAAGAACAGAAAAGAATATGTTATTTTAGAAACACATTCGCACTTTTCAATGAGTCATATCGTCCACCCGCAAGACAACTGAAACATCTCGACAAAAGTAAATTTCACAGAAAAAAGAAAAAAAAAATGCGTAATTGTACTACAAGATGAAATTGCAGACTTAGCTCTACATGCAGGAATGAAAATTTACATAAAAGCATAATTCGAGTTAAAAATTCGTTTTTAAATTGATTGCAATTCTGAAGCACCAACTAAATTCATTTTCAAATGTAGCAATTTCCTTCAAAATTTAAAATTATTAATTTTTTTAATTTTCTGGTTAAAATTATGCGTTTGTATACTTTTTTTTAATGAAATATTTGTAAGCAAAGTTTTTCTTTCTTGAAAGAAAAAAAAAAAAAAATATATATATATATATGGTGTTGAATGGGAGGGTTTAGGGGGGGGGGGCGGAGCCTCTATGACATAGAAATAACTAGTTTTGAAAATTTATTTTCATTATTGAAGAAAGCGCAGATTTTCATGAGTTTTTAAAGTGATCGCTATATATGAAAATAAATATTTCTCTCGTGGTTTAAGTTTGGCGATCAATTTCGAAGACAACATTTTGGTGCGAAAGAAATCGAGAACTTTAAGGCGTACATCTCAAACTCATCCAGTGGCCCAGAGGTTCTGACCTCCAAACTGATAGACGGTAGGTGTTGGGTTCGAGCCCAATCGCGGCCGTCGGCCTAACCGTTCGGAGTTTTCGGTGGTTTTCATCGAACCTTGGATTACCTTGCTCAAATACGGGTTAAGTTCCCTTAGAAAGACCCCCATGGAGGGCATCTCTCCCCTCAGGATATATATCCCACGTGTAGATAATTGGCCGGCATAAATACAAAACAAACAAAAACCCTCACTTATCTGTTCCCATATCTTCAGTAAATAACAAGCCACAAAATTAAATTCTACCTGTTATAAATGTTTAACACATTTTCTATACTAAGGCAGATTTCATATTCATAGATGTTTTTATTCGATTTCCACTCGAATTTATTACGTATTATGAAAAATTCTGTATTCGAATTTTTCATTATTAAAATTTAGTTGTTGAATTATTTTTTTCTTTTACTTACAGTACCTACTGCCATTTTCTAATCAAAAGTGTAGATGTGAAAAAATATCATTCTGTATGTTAAAATAAAATACCATTGAGCAAGATTCTTTAAGCTTATGTCCGGGAACCACCAAGCTATCATCATTTAGTGTGGAAAAAAATATCTTTTTTTAATTAGAAAGTTTGTGCTTAAATAAGAGGAAAATTATTTTCGTAATTATTAGTAGCAAACGATTTTAGAAAAAAGGATTGAAAACTAAAACCTTGTAGAAAATAGCCAGTTCTATTCAAATATATTGATCATAGATGGAAGCACCAAACTAATATTACTATTTTGCAATTACGAAAAATAATTTATTTAAAAGATTATGGAATTAGAATAATTTATAATTTTGATTTTTTAGATCCCCTCTGCTTATTATTTAAAATACTGAGGAATAAACCATATTCTAAATTCATTCCTAATTTTTGTCTTAGTTTAGTCTTATTTTAGTTTTAGTTTAGTTTCATTTTTACTTTTTTTTTCTGAATGTCTAACTTTTATAAATAAATAGACTTTTCGAAACAGCCTTTTATAAGAATATCAACAATGTTATTTTTTAAAAGGCTAAAATAATTTTTTTATATGCGGGCAATTTTCAAATTTCGCTTACATATGGTGTCCCAGAGTAAAAAGAAGTAAATTTAAACATAAATTAATATTTCGTTAGACAATATTAGTCATAACAAGTTAATTGCGCGAGAATGTCCTCAACTATTTTCATATAAATTCATTAAGAGTAGATGTAGGTAAGATTGACTTACCTTCATATCCTTTTATATCTGCACAGGCCATCAATTCGATTTATCCATATAAAAGCATTTGCTGGTGTATATCACTTAGAGATGACACATACACAAATAAAGATTTATGCTGTTTTGAAAAGAAAATTACTGTTATTTTAGATACATAAGCGGAATTCACATTAAATGCTCTTTTCTACTTCACTACTTTACCATATCTGTAAAATACATAAAAAAAGACATTATTATCAACATCAAAAAGAGAAAAGAAATATGAGTTAAATGTCTATATAATAAAATACAGTCGAGTCTCTCTATAACGAAACTCCATACATCGAATTTCTCTATACAACGAATTTATAATAGGAACGGTCCCCTTTTCTCATGATACATTACAAAGAGTCTCTATATAGCGAAATATCGATCTCCATGTAACGAATTTTTTCATAAATTGGTCTTAATTTACTCAGTTTTAAAAGGCTTCGAAATCATATGGAATCAATTTTACATCACCTATTTTTGATTTATAGTCAGTGCTGAGTTTTTTTTTATATTACTTCTCTCCTTGTTCTTTAAATCCAACAAATTCCTTCCATCTCCCACACACCTTTCCACATCCGTCTCAAAACAGAGGCAATTGGATTGATGCACATGTAAAAGAGGATGCACATAAGAGAGGCTTTCAAATGGAGGAAAATATTAACTACAATATTTCATTCCTTGCTAAAATTTGAGCAATTTTTTTTTAGAGCGTAACAATTTTAAAATCAAAACAACAAAAAATCAAAGATTTCTTCGTCTGAAATTAATGCAAGTCTTCCTTATTTGATTTTCATTAAGCTTTCAAATAAATGTCTGTTCTCTTTTTTGAAACAGCTTAAATAATTAAGAAATAAAATATTAGGTTAATATTTACTTTTAAACATTTCAAATTGTTAATTCAAAAGATCAAAAATAATATTTGTTCAAATTTCACTCATTAAATACTATTTTTAACATCATTCTCTATACGTCGAATTTCGCTATATAACGATTTTTTTACTGGAACGGTGGATTTCGTTATATAGAGACTCGACTGTAGTTAATTAAAATTATTTCTTTTATAAATTGTTCGTTGAATTATATTTTGACAGTTATTTTTGATTTGTGTCATTTAAAGCAGTATTTATGATGAGAAGATTATGATGATGTAAACATGTAATGATTTGTTTACACTATCACTTTCGTTTTTGAACATAAATGAAGTTGTAGATAATTTATTCCTTTTTTCTTGATTCCTATTTCAAATTTACGATGATGGATAAAATTAATTTACGAGCTTCATTTATTCTTTTCTGAATCTTCATTATGAGTTTACTTGCGTAACATCTGAAACCATATTTAAAGTTTGGTTTGAGCTATGCATTAGCTAAAGAAGATTATATTGAACATTTCTAAGTTGAAAATTAAAAAAAATCAATAAAAATTTTTCGAGATATAAATCTTTAAAATTTTGATTCTAAGCAAAAATGTCTGTCCCATTCCAAGTTTTATGATCTTAACTGTTTTTTTTTTTTTTTTTTTTTTTTTTTTAAGTTAAGTTAAATTTTTGAAATAAAAAGGTTTAATTATTTATTTTAAATATAAACTGTTAGTGTCCTATATTAAGGAAAAAAATTATTACAAAAGATATTTTCTTTAAAAAATTACCAGAAATCTTTTGTCCCTCACTTTTTGATAAGTCCGTTATCTTGTGATTATATTAGTCAAAATAGGCTTCGAATGCTGCCTAAAGTTAGCAGCAAATAATCGGCGATAATTAAACTATACACGTAACTACTACTTGCCATTTTTTACTCTTATTCATATCACTCATTACTCATATTCCCAACATCTAATTATTGTGTATCCATTATCAGAGAAATCCTATACAAAGAACAATCAAGTTTGTAACGACGCCCTATAGTACAATATACCGTGTTTATGGTTTGACATCCTGATAATGGATCCTGGCAATTTTAGACATTAAAATTTATGGTACTACATTTAAATATTTCTTTTACTGTTTTTCATCTCAAACACTACTAATTCAATCTTCAAACCACGCAATTAAAAATGAAAATTGACGAATGAACACAGAGTGGAATAATATAGTAAATGGACTGCAATTAATAATAATACATATCTTTTCTCATTAAATTTAATCCAAAAAACTATTTCTAATTTCAACTGTAATAATTATTGGCTCATTCATTTTCAAAACGAAATCATGTATTTGTATAATTTAACAAAAATATTCACTGAGGAAGAGCCTAAATTAAAGCTTGAAAGTACTAAGATATTTTTAAATAAATCTAACAATTGACATCTCTGTTATTTGAATCGCGTTTTAAGCAAAATTGAACGTTTTAAAGTTCAATTACATATTTTGTATTAAAAACATTTGTGTTTTTACTATTTTTACATTTCTCTCATAAGTTAGGCCCCACCAGTGGCCGAGAGGCTCTGACCTCTCAACTGGTAGACGGCAGGTGCTGGGTTCGAACCCAATCGCGGCCGTCGGCCTAACCGTTCGGAGTTTTCGTGGTTTTCTTCGAACCTTGCGTAAATACGGGTTAGGTTCCCTTAGAAAGACCCCCACGAAGGGCACTCCCCCTGGTCCTATATCCCTAGTGTAGATAATCGGACGACAAAAATACACCATACACCAACACCTCTTATAAGTTAGCAAGATTTTTAAATTTCCGATTCTTTGCCTTTTCTACCCTCCCTTTTCTACCCTTCCAAGTCACATGACTGATTAAAAAAACATAATTAACATGAAATTTCCTTCCCAAATGCTGAATAGTTTTAATCATTTAACCTTTATGCCTTTCATAATCGCTCCTTGAATGCAGTGCTTATCCTCCTATTTTTTTTTTTTTTTTTTTCTTTTTTTATGTGCCACTATGTGAACTTGCAGCGCAGGAGTGAAATACTTCGAGCCGAATTCGCGATTAGATAAAACTATATCTTCCTTTCCAATATTCAAGTCGAAAGTCATCGTTTCAATATCAGTTATTTATAGGAATTACCTTTCGGAATAAGTTATTAATTTTAATACTTGCATCGAATCCCTATAACCATATCCTTTGTCAACCAGTTTAATTTGCTACAAGGGCAATTTTTTGGTATGAGTTGTTGTCATTTCTAATATTTCTCCTTCTATTGCTTAAGTTTAATGATATCACTAAATCAATGAGGAAATATACTTTTTTTTTATGATTTAAGTGATTTTTTTTCTTTTTTTTTTGGTAAAAGAGAATATGAAAGTTTAATGAATTACAACGAGTACGTATTTATAAATAATGTAATGTCATATATTCTTTCCCTAATTTTTATCAGTTAAAGTATCTCTACCGACATTTAAAATATTTTACACTATTTAAAGTATTCTACCGCTTTTCACGTTCGCATTACTTGCACCCCGTCAAAGGGGCAAATATATAAATTTTTTATTACACTTTGTAGGTTTTCCAATTTGTGATTACTGTATAAAGTGTTATATTTTTTATTTACAGTTAAACTAATTTTTATTTCCCTGCGTTTTAGATTGAAAAAAAAAAAAAAAAAAAAAAAAAAAAAAAAAAAAAAAAAAAAACAGGCGTTTTTACTAGACTTTAGTTTAGAGATAGTATCGAATAAATGGAGAAAGACATTTTTATGCATCATGTTTATGATTTAAGTATGTGATTTTTTTTTAAATCGGAAGTATAAAAATGTAAAAAATTATAGCAAGTACGTTTCTTTCTAAAAATATGATACCATACATACTTTCAGTACTCTTATAACCTTTTAAGCAGCTCTACAGACCTATAAAGATTTCTATCGCTTCTCACTTTTGCATATATTTTTAACCTGTGCCTTGTAAATAAATAAAAAAAGGGCAAACTTATAATTTTATGTACATTTTCTGTTTTATAATTGCTATATAGAGTGTTGTTTATTTTTATTTATAGCTAAACTGATTTTAATTTCCCTGAACACTGAACACCCACACACACACATAAAAAAGACAGATGAATTTGTAATGAAATAAATTATTTTTTGAAAATGTTAAGATTTTTGTGTTCCGGACACCCCCCCCCCCCCTTTAAACAATTATTAACTGTAGACATGCAAAAAATAGATGTTTTACTTATTTATTTATTTAATTCTAACAAGCCGTTTGTATACGTGAACTATTCTAAAAAGTATTGACGTTGCATTGCATTAATCGTAAACATTTTTGTGCGCTTTTCTTTTATTCTTCCAGTTAAACAGTTGATCTTTACCAATTTCTTTTTAAAATTGTTTTTAATGAATGATGTGAAACAACTGGCATGTCACTTTTTAGGTTTCAAACATTTATAAATCAAAAAGACAGAAATCGCTTTCATTCCCTTTAGTGAATGAGATTCATAATGTGCCATTGACATTTAACCCCTTCAGGGACGCCGTTTGCAGTCAGCAAACGGTTAAATTGAATGTACAAATTGCTAAATGGCACCACTAATTTTTTAGTACATCTCCGATCTCATAATATATGTGATTAAGAGCTTTTGATTAATTCCAAATAAATTTGTTCGCAAATTGTTATGTGAATTAGTTGTTTAAATATTTTAAGAGCAGAAATGACTTTCCCCTTAATGGGTTAAGGGAAGATAAGACTGGGTGTAATACAATGGGAAATATGCGAGCTTTAAGACCCGGTTCCTCAGTAACTAACCGACCGATTTTGATGATATTTGGAATCAGTATTCACTGGATCATGCTCAGGAATTATGTTTTTACATTTTAGAATTATTTTTTCTGTAACTGGATTTTTTTATAATATCCTGCATTATTATATTATTATGTTATGCATATTACTATTTTTATAATATCGTGAAATATCGATTTTTTAGATTTTTTTTTTCAAATTTATATATTTCATATTTTTCATTATTTATATATATAAATATATATATATTAAATTAATTAATTTTTTATTTAACTTTCTGCCACATATATGCGTATATTACCGCTCTTAATTTTTTTTTTTTTTTAATCGAAATCATTCGGATACTTTAGGAGTTAAAAGGATATAATATTAGGAGTATATATTATTATAAGTATTAGTATAAGTAATAAGTATTAGGAGGATATTTTTAACTGAAAGTGCAATTTTTCTGAGAACTAAAACTTCAACAATTTCAATTTGTATAAAATTCTTCCACAATCAGTTTTATCAAACAAATGAATTAAGTTTGTGTAAACACTTGGATAAAATTAGGTTAAATGTAATAAAAGAGTACAAACTGTTCGAATACAATTAATGCAAGCATACGTTTCGTTCCAATCTTGTCTTTCCTTAAGAAACTTATATAAAATTATTCATGAGTAAGTAATCACTACTGAAAAGATGTTCCCATATTTACGAAAATGTCTTTTAGTTTACTATAGAAAAACTTTTTAAAAATTCTATCGAATTATGGCCAGTTTTTCTCTAAGCTAGTTTAAAAGCTATAGAAATATCTGTAGAAGTTTAACAGAAATGACTGTAGAGCAGAAATTTCTATAAAACTTCTATTAAAGTCTTCTATTAAGTCTATCTATAATCTAGTTTGATTATTCAATTAATTCTTAACTTAATGCAAAAAACCGCATAAAAAATCAAACACTCGACCCAAAACTTTCAAAATATACCTCTTTGTGTTAATTCTTTTAGAAGCAAACGCTGCTAATTCACGAGTGTCAAAATACAAAAAATCATTTAGATTGTTCCATGCTACTCCTAAAACTTTATAAGGAACATTTTCTGTTTCAAATGTTTCCAAATTATCACTGGAAATTGCATCATTATTTTTCCACAATTCTTTTAAGGATTTTGAATTATTGTGCCACTTATGTAATGCCATCCTAGTTTCTTAAAAACATCTATAGACTCTAATATAGTGGATAAAGCTTGCTCGGCAGAAGATTGACTTCCAATGACATCATCTACATAAATATTTTCATTTAAAAACTCGACAGTTTCTGGATATTTTTTGATATATTTCTTTAAGTGGTGTTTTATTGTGGCTGCTAACAAGAATTACCAAAACTACAATTTACCCCCAAATAAAATTCTAGTAAATCTATAAATTTGAGGGAGATTAGATTCATCAAAAGGATCTTCAGAAAACAAAAATCGAGACACGTCTCTGTCTTCTTCATCTACTAATATATACAAAAATGCTTGTTTCATATAGATTGTAAAAGCAACAGGATGAAATCGAAATTGTAATGAAATATCAAAAATTTATGGGTACAAATTAGGACCTGGATGAAGAGAGTTATTGAGAGAAAGAGAATTTAAATCATGGGCAGATGCATCAAACACAATCCTCAATGTACTTGTTACGCGGTCTCTTTTCATCACTTCTTTATAAGGTAAATTAAATTCAACATGCCCCTTATCTTCTGAAATAGGAACTAATTCTATGATTTCCAATTTTAAATAATCCTTTAATACATCTTTATATTTAAAAAACAACTGGGGATTTCTAACAAATCTTCTATTTAATTTAACAAGTCGAGATTCTGTGATTTTTCTGTTATCATCCAAACGCCCTTTCTCCAGTTTCCAAGACAATTTTACTTTACATCTTTTGTTTTCATATTTAATATCGCGTTCAAAATTTTTCATTATTTCATTTTCAAAAGGGTCAGAATCTTGTTTAATATTAATAAGTCCCGAAGTTTCAAGATCCTCAAATTTTTGTATTTGATCAGAAATTAAGTGTTCTTTAATAATTACGTTTAAAATCAATGAAGATTAGTTTTCGCTTTTTCTACTTTGGAGGCACCAGCCAAAGATGGTTTCAACAGCAAAAAGATTTTTGTTTAAAGGTTTTATATTACCTGTTACTATATTATAGTAATAATCGACTCTTATTAGAAGGGAAATGGGGTCTTGACATTATGGTGAGTCGGCAAGTTTAAATTCTGTAAAATATTCACCTCATCAAATTCATTTTACTTCTGGGAGAGGGATATCAGATCCAGATATTTCGTCTGTTACCAATGCTTCTATTTCTAAATTAGACTTCGAAACATGTTTATTTTAAGAAGTTTAACAACATCATAATTTTTCTCAATTGGGATTTTACTTCCGAATGTGAATATCGATAATTTTTCCTTTCTCAATATTTTAAGTTGTAATTTATCATCAATTTCTCGAGTTAAAAAAGTTCGTATTGCAGCGGTATCTAATAATAATCGAACAGAAAATTCTTTATTTTTATTTTTTACTTTCGCATACAAGTTTGCAAGAAAATTCGATTTTTTCCAATACACGAAATAGCCGAAATAATTTCATTACTTGTTTCATTTTATGTATTCGCTGTTTCCAACTTTCTATCACAACTTTCATTATTTGGTGAATCAGATTGTTTACAAATAGCTCTGTTATGTCTACCCTGACATGTCGTACGGCGTATCTTAGAAACACAATCTCTAATCCGGTGTTTTGGCAAAAGGCAAAGGTAGCATCTACCTTGTGATTTCAAAATGTTTTTCTTTTTATAAACATCAAAAACATTGCATATTTCTGACAAATGATTACTCTTACAAAAAATGCAACTTTGTTTCTCTGTATTCTTTTTGTCTGAAACTGTAGTCATTAATTCATGCGTGGATGAAAAGTTTAATTCTCTTTTAGGAGATTTCGTAAATTTTTGTTTGTTTACTTCTAATCTATTAGATTTTGAAAATGAAAAAGCCAATTCACGACTTTTAATTTCGGTTTGCAGGAAATTTAGTAATTTGTTTATATCAGGGTTGCATGAAGACTTAATGTTTTGCTGGTTAAATTCTAAATTTAAATCTGATGGTAGTAATTTCAAAACTACGGCTAGAAGCATAGAGCTGTAAGCCTGTGGTTCGAGTCCCAGTGTATTCAACGATCTTATATTAATTTCAATATCATCATGAAGTTTCTGTAATCTTGAAATATCACTAGACTTATAAACCGGAGATAAATTTAACAATTTATTTAAATGATAATTAATTATTATCTCTTTATTCCCAAACCTACTTTCAAGAATTTTAAGTGCAACATCGTAATTTGATTCCGAAATTTCTAAGCCTTCTAAGCGTTTAAAGCAGATGAAGCTAAGTAACTTCGCAAATAATTGTATTTTTCAATTTTTGTCTGTGAATTATTATCATTTATCGATACTTTAAAAGTATTACAAAAGTTGGTGAATTGCGTGCAATCGCCATAAAATTTCTGTATATTCAGTTTGGGAAGCTTCACAAATTTATTTTCATTATTGGGGGTTGAATCATTAACCGAACTATTGTTCAAAGGAATACTATTTTTATTTTCTTTAAGTTTCTATTCGGCGCGAAAATTCGTTTAGGATATTTTGTCTGCATAGTCATATACTGTATTCATTTCACCCTCATATTCGTCTATATTCAAAAGTGGTTCTATTTTTTTTTTCTTTTATCTAAATTACATGCTTTAATCTTTAATTGGTTAAAAGTTTCTTCAAGAGAATCAATATCAAGTATGTCATTCTTTAAATTAGTATCTATATTATTTATCAATTTCGTAACAGAACTTCTTAAAATTTTTCTGTTTTTCTTTAATTTTTCAAGATCAGCCATAATTAAAACATCAAAATAAAATTATAAAACTCTTACCTTTAAAAATCTTCGCAAACACTAAATTTTAATAATATTCTATATTTATCACATTCGAATTCCATTTTCGGCCGCTATCCACCATTAAATATATATATATATATATATATATATATATATCACCAAATCAAGGTTTCATTCGAAGTTATCACGGTCGAGTAAACCATATTTCGAATATGCAATCATATACAGGGTGTTTCCAAAATTTTTTTACAATAAAAGAGGGGTGATGGTACACACCAAGAAAAACAATATTAAATAAGAGACCAAGGGTCCCAACCGTCTTCCAATGGAGATAGCCGCCATTAAAGTTTAGGCACCAAAATTTCAAATAAACATAAAAAACGGAAAAATCGGTCGATTGATTTGCGGTTTCACTAAAATTATTCTTTATGTCGGCATTTTCTTGAAATTATATTATAAAGATAAATTTCAAAAATGCCGATAGGGGGCTTTAGACTTTGGAGTAACGAACAACTATTTTTTGCCGGTATTTTTTGCATCTCATTAAATGTTTTCGTAAGCTTAGACACAAACTTAAATTTTGAGCTCAAAATCTGAAAGTGAGAGTCGTTAAGTAGCACAAACTGAACTGTGTTCAGAGGGTTTAATTTTCAAATGATTATAAAAAACGGAAAAATTGGTTCATTGATTTGCGGTTTTCACTAAAACTATTCTTTATGTCGGTATTTTCTTAAAAATAAATTATAAAGATAAATTTCAAAAAATGTCGATAAAGGGTGGTTTGTTTTGGTCCCTAAACTTTAATGGCGGCTATCACCTTTGAAAAACGTTTGGGACCCTTGGTCTCCTATTTAATATTATTTGTCTTGATGTGTACTATCACCCCTCTTTTATTGTAAAAAAATTTGGAAACACCCTGTATAATCTTTAAAAACATTCTAAATTCAATCATATATCGAATAAATCCACAATGCATATCATGAGTGAAAATCGAAACAAGTAAATTCTTCGCTGAACTTTTCTTTAACTGAAACATTTAAAGATAAAAATAAGTATTTACAGTCCTTATTACATTATTTACAAAAGTTAAATCATTGGTAGACATAATACTTCACTTTCATATTTATTTTTGACTATATAGTCATATCTTTTTCCGAAATCAAATCATTCTAATCAAAACAAAAATCGGATGCACTCTGTTTACAAAAATCAGAGTGTTAAGTAGAAGTTTAGAAAATTGCATAGTGCGTAGCGCCAATCAAACTGCAATTCTTTTTCTTCAATAATCCTAATATGATATTTTTTGTAAGCGTATTAAAAATATTATCTTGTCCTACTAAAAATCCTAAACATAAATACATTGGATTTACAATTTAAAAAAATTTATAATACGAATTATGAAATTAATATCCGAAAAAAATGTGAATTTCAACGTACACTTTTTTTTTGATAGATTTATGTTTGTTATTTTCTGTTCTATTTCAATATTTTATTCCTAGTAGTTTTCAAATTATGATTTAAAAAAGACGAAATGATGGTTTAAGGGGCCATCTATGATGTGAAGAAAAGCATAATTAATAAACTAATTAAACCATTTTTATTGAAACCGTTTGCGTTGACAATAACCAAAACACATGAATAGAATGAAATGGTACTGTTGGCTAGAAATAAAACACGTAAAATAATAAAACTCATTATAAAATAATTAATTTCGTACTAATTGTACAAGTTTAATAAAATTTGGATTTTGGTTAAATAAAGGGTGTAGAATTCATTTACTTTATCAAAAAGCATGCTGTTGAAAAAAAGTTTAAGGTCACTTTGATAAACAAATGCCCCTTCCCCTAAGCTAATTCTGTATACATGATTGAAAAGTAGATGCCAATCGTTTTCTACCAGTAACTTTCTTTTACAATAATTTATGGAAGAATTAGTTAGAGGTGTTTACATTTTTTCCCACGACACATATTAATATGTACATTATCACTCGTACGCTCGCGGGAAAAAAGTAAGCACCTTTCCCTAACTCCGAAACAAGTTATTGCAGTGGAAAGTTATGGTATTAAACATTTGAAAAAAAAAATAAAAAAATAAAATAAAATAAAATACTATGTTGAATGATGTATGCAAATTTTTCTTTGGAAAATGTCTATATATAAAAACAAACCAATTTTTTTTCTACACCAATATACAAGTGTGACAACATTCTACACCCTTTAACTGGATTAAAAAAAATTTCTTCATAAAATTCGTACGATTCGTTTCAGAGAAATTAATTATTTTAAAATGAGCCTCTTTTAGGGACTGTATCCAAATTGAATTTCAGAAACTCGATGGATGAAATGCTGCAGAATGACTAAGTCACTTCTGTTATTGTATCATTTCTTGTCACTATGACCATCTCATATGCTTAATATTTTTCAACTATCGCCAACCCGACTGCTTGAATAAAAGAAAATATATGTATATTTTTTTCTAGATAAAACTATTATTTTGACTTTTTAAAGCATAAATCAAAAACTACTTGAAAGGAAAGTCTTAAATTGAGAACTTTCCAGAAAGAAGTGTCACGAATGCGATTAATATTTGTAATTACTTTGGTGTCCACACTCTCATAGTGACTCCATGGTCATAGTTTTATTTTTCACAGATGATCACGAGAAATTAAAAAGAAGTAGTAGAATTATTCTGGAATAAAGTTTGTGTTAAGTTTTAAGTGAAATGTTTTGAAGCTTCATTTTTTTGTAAGATATTTAAATTACTTTTCACGCGTTTGAAGTAAAACGACGATGTCTATATTTTCGGGTAGATTTTATAGCTTCGATTTCGCATTGTTTTGCGATATGTGGCGTCCGAACTAATAGGGACGTGTGAAAAGTAACTGTTTTTTATTTGTTATCAGAAGTTGTCATTGAAAAAAAAATGGATGCTTTGAAAATCAAAAGAACGCCTCTTAGAGCTTTATTTACGAAAACTTATAATGCTTTAAATGAAGTTTTAAACGACGCAACTCCAGATGCTAATTTAATAGAGAATTTAATGTGTCAACTGGAAGATAAAAGCACAAGATTACGAGCTGTAGATGAAGAAATTTTGAATTTTATGTTGACAGAGAAAGTTGTAGAAAAAGATTATTCTAAAGAATTTGAAGCATGCGAGGAGTATACAGAAAAATTTATTGCTATAAAGCAAAAAGTAAAGACATTTTTGGTGAAACCTATCGAAGAACAACTCCGATCGCAGAATTATACAGATGTTGAAAGAACGCTGTCCCGACCACTTCGCTTACCAGAAATAAGTTTACAGCCGTTTGATGGCGATGCAAGATTATGGTTAACCTTTTGGAATTCATTCAGCAAAATTCATGAAGACACCACTTTAGATGACCATTTGAAATTTGTTTATCTTTTACAGGCGATAACGCCGAAATCCAAAGCAGCACAGATAGTAAATAGTTATCCGGTTTCTGCTGATAATTATCCAAAAGTAATTCTACATCTGAAAGAAAGGTTTGGCAGAGAAGATACACATATTGAGATATATGTTAGAGACCTTCTTCAATTAGTCTTAAATAATAATAGATCATCAAGCAAGAATTTTAATTTATCGTCGTTATATGATAATCTAGAGACAAAACTTAGGTCTCTAGAATCCTTAGGTGTCACAGAAGAGAAATATGCCAGCATACTTTTCCCACTTGTAGAATCTTGTCTACCTCATGATATATTAAAAATCTGGGAAAGGCAGCGTGAGAAGACTGCTCAAGGTAAGAACCAATTAAATTCTATCCTTGATTTTTTAAAAAATGAAGTACTTGCGGAAGAGCGGGTTCTTTTGGCTCATTCCAATCTTGGTTTTGAAACCCAAAGAAATATCATAAATGTAATAATGAATATAATTCAATGCCAACTGCCACAGATTTATTTATAAATAATAAGTCTAATAAGAATTTAGTTAAAAAACGTGAAGATTTGTGTATATTTTGTGACAAGTGTCACTTATCAGAAAAATGTTTTAAAGCTAGTTCGCTTTCTTTTGATGAGAAACGTAACTTAATTTTGAAAAAAGGAGCATGCTTTGTTTGCCTGAAGAAAAACCACATTTCACGCAATTGTAACTCTAAAACTAAATGCACGAATTGTGGTAAAAGACATTTTTTTATATTATGTCAAAATGTTTTTAATGAAGGTGGTAATGTGTCGTTAGAAAGTCCTAAACATGAATCAGGGAGTAGTGACACTGTTTTAACTACTCAAGCTTCGGATCCTACTGTGTTACTTCAAACTTTGAGTGTCCGTGTAAAGCACAATGGAAAAGAGAAAATCGTGCGTGGAGTTATTGACACAGGATCCGAACGTTCCTATTTATCACGAGATGTAATTAAATATTTGAATTATAAAAGTATTGGTGAAATTAAATTAATTCACACATTATTTGGTAATATTGAAACAAGTGAAACAAAGCATAATAAGTATAGAATTCACTTAAGTAGCATAGACAATAGTTATAAATGTGATATGCATGTTTTAGATGTTCCTGTTATTTGTTCTAAAATACGAAAAGTGTCAACTGGGCCTTGGTTATCAGAATTAAATAAATATGGTAATAAAATTTCTGATGTTGAAAATAGTTCATGTGAAACCGAAAATGAAATTAAATTATTGATTGGTTCTGATGTGGCTGGAAAATTACTCACCGGAAATATTAAAGTTTTAGAAAGTGGTCCGGTTGCGGTAAAAACCCATTTGGGATGGACTCTAATGGGAAAAATTCCAAGTATTAAATCAGAAACAAATAAGGCTGCTATGATTATTTCATCACTTTGGAACAATTGACCGTTGCTGATTTGTGGAAGCTGGATATTATGGGTATAACGGATCCAGTTGAATCCAAAACTAAATCTGAAATTCATGAAGAAACTATGCAGCATTTTAAGAGTAATATAAGAATTGATTCAGAAGGGAGATACGAAGTAGCATTGCCATGGGTGCTAGATAAAGCTTGCTTACCTAACAATAGAGAATTGGCCGAAAAGCGGATTGCTACAACGAGGAAAAAGTTAATTAATTTAAATAAAATTGAGGTATATAGCGAAGTATTTGATTCGTGGATAAATGCAGGAATAATTGAAAGGGTGGTTGATAATAAAGAAACTAAAGTACATTATTTGCCACACAGACCTGTATTTAAAGAATCGAGTGAAACTACTAAAGTTAGACCAGTTTTTGACGCTTCGGCTCATGTTAAAGGTTCCCCTTCTCTAAATGATTGCCTAGATAAGGGATTAAATTTGATTGAAATGATTCCTTCTATATTGCATCGGTTTCGGAAATATCCTGTTGGTGCAGTATCCGATATAGAGAAGGCATTTCTACAAACTGGTATTAGAGTAGAGGATAGAGACTATCTGAGATTTATATGGGAAAATGGCATAATTTATAGACATAAACGTGTTGTTTTTGGAATCAATTGTAGCCCTTTTTTATTAGCGGCTACTTTGAGACATCATTTAGAAAGTGCGACTGAAAATCTTGCTTCTACAGTAGAAATTTTGAATGAATCGTTATATGTAGATAATTGTGTTTGCAGTTTCAACACAGTTGAAGAATTAAATAAGTTTATATTTGAATCCCAAACGTTACTATTCTCTGCAAAATTTAATCTCAGGGGATGGTTGTCAAATTATCCCATTCAAATTATGTCTGAAAATTCAACAGCTAATGTAACACCAGTATTAGGTTTAAATTGGGATCTAGAAAACGATACCCTATCTTGCAAAATCGGTTCTATTGAGGAAAAACAAATTATTCCCACAAAACGAGCTGTACTTTCATTCGCTCAGAAAGTGTTTGATCCTCTTGGATTTACCTCTCCAGTGACTTTGCTCCCTAAACTTATTCTACAAGAATGCTGGAAGTTAAAAATTAAGTGGGATGAATTACTCCCAACTAATTTGGCTAAACAATTTTTAAATTGGGTGCAAGGATTGAAGATGATTTCTGACATCAAATTGCAGCGATGGATGTATTTTGATAATTATGAAAGTAATGATGTAGGCCTTCACATATTTTGTGATGGAAGCAAACATGCGTATGCTACTTGCATTTTTCTAAGAGTAAAGAGAAACGATAAAATCCTGGTAACTTTCGTACAATCACGTGCAAGAGTAGCTCCCCTTAAGAACATAACGATACCCCGGTTGGAGCTTTTAGCATGCTGCATTGGAGCCAGGATGGGAAGTCGAGTTATATCTGATCTACGAATTCCAAATTTAAAGATATTTTATTGGTGTGACTCAACTACAGCTTTAAGCTGGATAAAGCGAGACGAAAGATGGGGAACATTCGTTTGGAATCGCGTAGAAGAAATCAGATCCTTAACTCAAACGAACCAATGGCGACACATTGCAGGAAAATTTAATCCGGCAGATATCCCTTCCAGAGGTTGTTCGATTGAACAATTTTTACAATTAAGATGGTGGGAGGGACCGGATTGGTTGGCTCAACCTGAATATACTTGGCCTCAAAGTGTCGAAATTCCCGATGAAGAAATTATTAACTCTGAAAAACGGAAAAGTGTCATTTCAGCAATGAACAAGAACACAGAATCTAGTGATTGGTATTATCGACGGTTTTCATCTTTCAAGAAAATTATAAGATTGATCGCCTGGATTTTAAGATTCTTAAACAATTTAAGAAATCCTAATTCAAAAGAAGTTTCTGAACTTACGTGTTTGGAATTAGAACAAGCCGAAAGAAAATTGATAATTTTGATTCAGAAAGACAGATTCAACGAGAAGAATAATCAGAAGATACGTAGCTTGAGACCAATCCTAGATGAAGATGGTATTATAAGAGTGAAAACGCAAGTTATTTATAGAGAAGATGCTTTCAATTTTAAATACCCTGTTCTTTTGCCTTCTGACCATCCTGTAGTACACCGCCTGATCTCCTGGAAACACCAAGAGCTTTTGCATGCAGGAGTGGCTCTTATGATGACATCGTTACGAGAAGACTACTGGATCGTAAAAGCTAGGAAAACTATTCGAGCAGTAGTACAGAAATGTGTACGATGCAGAAGATTCAGTGCACAAAAGACAGAATCGATTTCTATTGCATTACCAACAGAAAGAGTTGAAGACGCAGCAGTGTTTCAGATAATTGGAGTTGATTTAGCCGGCCCATTATATTTAAAGAATGAGGAAAAGGCTTGGATTGTTCTGTACACTTGTGCAGTGTATAGGGCCATACACTTAGAATTAGTTACGTCATTATCTACAGATGCTTTCCTCCAGTCTTTCAGGCGTTTTATAGCGCGAAGAGGAAGACCAACCACCGTGTATTCTGATAACGGCGGAAATTTCGTCGGGGCAGACACAGCATTTTCAGCCATAGATTGGGAGCAAATCTCTGACGTTGCAGCAACACAAAAGATTCGCTGGAAATTTAACCCACCTACCGCTGCCTGGTGGGGCGGTTGGTGGGAGCGATTGATACAAATGGTGAAACGCATCCTGAGAAAAGTTCTAGGTAGAGCTTCATTATCCTACGAAGAACTGCTCACAATTCTCTGTGATTGTGAACAAGTTGTGAATGCTAGACCTCTAACTTATGTTACTGAAGATGTGAACGATCTAGCACCGTTAACACCATCAATGTTTTTACAGGACATAAGATCTTCAGATGTGAGAGATTTTCATGCAATTGACGCGCAAGAATTAAATAAAAGAGTTAAGTATAGGCAACATGTTCGAGAACACTTACGTAAGCGATTTCGTATTGAATATTTAGGACAATTGCGCCAGCAAAGTTCTTTGCAAAAGAATGTCAAGCAACTGACCGTTGGTGATGTCGTACTCGTAGAGTCTGATAAGAAACGTGCCTATTGGGCTTTAGCCCGAGTGCAAGAACTTATTTCTGGTAAAGATGGCCACCCAAGAGTTGCACGATTAAAAACTGAAAATGGTGAACTTTTGCGACCTGTCCAAAAACTGTACAATTTAGAGATTCCAAAAGAACTTTTTAGTGATCCTGTATTAAGAATGAGAAGTGGCAGAATAGTGACTGTCCCAAAACGTTATTAACTCTAAATTCTGTTTCAACAAAAAACTTTATTCTTATTTTTTAGTATATTTCATAGTGTTAATTTGAATTTGTAATAATATGTTTAATTTTATTTGAATTTTACAGAAGGAAATGTTTATTTACCTGTTTTGAGAAATGTAATATTGTAAGAATTGTATCTTATCACTGTAGTGTAAGTATTAGTCATATTTTATTTTATATTTTATTGTACCCGTTGTTGAGTTTATCTGTCGAAAACTCAAGGTGGGAGAATGTCGCGAATGCGATTAATATTTGTAATTACTTTGGTGTCCACACTCTCATAGTGACTCCATGGTCATAGTTTTATTTTTCACAGATGATCACGAGAAATTAAAAAGAAGTAGTAGAATTATTCTGGAATAAAGTTTGTGTTAAGTTTTAAGTGAAATGTTTTGAAGCTTCATTTTTTTGTAAGATATTTAAATTACTTTTCACGCGTTTGAAGTAAAACGACGATGTCTATATTTTCGGGTAGATTTTATAGTTTCGATTTCGCATTGTTTTGCGATAAGAAGAACATAATATAAATATATAAATATAAAATATATGACGGAATGAAATTTTCGCCTTGATTTTAACATAAAATGAATAATGCTTATTTAAAAGGCTATTAAATAATCAACAATAGATGTTAAAAGTTAATTTTATTTAAAAAAAAAAAATCTTAGTACTTTCAAACCTTTTCCAAACAGGTTCTTCCTCAGAGAATATTTTCTGTTATAAATACAAATGTAAGGTTTCGTTTTGAAAAATGAACGAAACTCGTGGCTTGAAGATTGAGTTAGTGATATTTTAAATGAACGGTAAAACGAAATATTTGATTGTTATAATGTTTGAATGTTTGATATTATTACAATCAAATATTTCTTTTTACCGTTCACCTACAATATTACTAACTCAATCTTTAAGCCACGAGTTTCGTTCATTTTTCAAAACGAAATCTTATATTTGTATTTATAAAATAAAATATTCTCTGAGGAAGAGCCTGTTTGGAAAAGGTTTGAAAGTACTAAGATTTTCTTTAATAAAATTAACTTTTAACATCTACCGTTGATTATTTAATCGCCTTTCAAGTAAGCATTATTCATTTTATAATAAAAATAAATCTAACAAAAAAAATGTTGTAGATTACAATTCAGATTTTTTCGAGGATTAAATATTAAAAATTTTATGTGTTTACGTTCTGGTTATAATATATTATAACCATATAAAAATTACCACGTTAGGATTATAACTTCAAGAGTTATTATAAAAATATGAAAACATAATTTTACAATAGGAGATAAAAAATTTGAGCGTTTATAATTCAAAAACTTACAATCGAAATGACTTAAAATTTAATTTTTAAGCAAAGTCTGAACAAAAAATTAAAATATAGTGTCAAAATCGGGTGTTGTGATTGAAAAAAAAATAAAGTTTGGTCTGGTTTTGATTTGAAGATAGTTCCCTGAGCAAATTTTATCAAATCATTTAAAAGTACAGTTTATCTCAAATCGTTTGGCACCAATCACTTTCTTCTGTTATATTTAGTTGCAGAGTTAGTAGGAGGTATTTGCTTTTTTTATTCCACGACTCTACATATTTTTGAAATTGTACTTTATTATGTGACTCCCAAATGATGCCTACCTTGTTATTTTTATGTTTTAACTGTGACGTCAGAACCTGCTAAAAAAATTCCCTCACTCTCATCTCTTAAACTGCGGCAAACTCTGTTGATATCCTCCCCCCGAAGCAATGTAATTAATAGACCATTTCTTTGGTACCTATAAAAATATTATTGATCGCAATCTCAAAGCCGTCTTTTTTTCTTAATTTGCCTACTGACGCAAAAATGTAAATTATGTAAACATTTTATTAAATTCCCATTTGCGTATAAAAGGAAACCTGTCTGATTTCTTGTTTAGTGAATGAGAATAAGACCAGAATAAATGTGTTTGTGCTTAAAACAGGATTTCGAGATTGCATCGCAAAACAGTCAGTTTTCACTTCATAACGATTCTTGAGGGGACGCTTCAAACGCTGCTCGGCCATCTCGTTTTCTGAAAAATGTAAAAAGGCAATCACTCTTTACCTAATACACTTATAGAAATACGATTTTCACCCTCTGAAAATTTAATGCCGATGTAATGCGCTTTGAGAATTTTTAAATTTTTAGTATTTAAAATAAATCGGTTCATATTAAAAAAAAGGGGGGGTGGCTTTTCTTTGCAGAAATACCAATATTTTTTTACTTTTTATATTTATTTTATTTAGCTAAAAATGTATTCCATTAGTAAAAATCGTTAGTTTTAAAAATAAATTTTGTAAAATGCTGCAAATGCTGCATCGCATACACATTTCTTCTTGGTGAATAGTGTTTATCGATAGTTGTGTTACATTATAAATAATAACTCGTTTAAATTTCCTCAAGAGCCTAGTTCAGCCAAGGAAAAAACCCATTCGCTAATGCTTACCCCAAAAAAGAGAATTTTAAAGATATCTTGTTTGCATTTTAATATTTTTAAATTGCAATGTTAAAATATTTAATTTTTTTTTTTTTTACATGGGCTAGCTGTGATGGATTTGTACAAAGGTGCTTTTTTACTTTTTCGATTTTGTTCATAGATATTCTGAATGAGGACACTTTCATTTCGGAAACTTGTTTCGAAAGTGAAAACATCCGCTTGAAAAAAAAAATCTCCATTCAAAATTGAAATAATAAAAGAAAGCAGTTGTAGAGATTCATCACAGCTATCCAATACTTAAAAAAAAGAAACATTTAAAAATATGAAAATACAAACGTGATATCCTTACAGTCCAGTCAAAATAGACATTTAACCTAGGAAAAATTAGCGAAGAGCTGAAAATTTGCAAAAACGTTTAGAATATCATTCCAAATGAAATACCAAAAATCTTAATCAATCTGGCTGGAGCAAAAGTAATTATTCAAGGTCAAAGGTCAAATATATAAAAAATTCCTTTTTTTTTTTTTTTTTTTTTTTCAAATAACTGTTAAACAATAAATTTATCGTTTACATAGTTTTTATAAAAATTGAAATTTTCTACTAAAAAGTCTTTACACTTTTAATAAATTTATCTTACTTGTTGATACTTTGACTTACTTTTCTGAAGAGAGCTGACGACGTATCGCAACCGGTTATGGCATGTAAAAATAATATATGAGCTCTACACTTTGGATATAACTCTAAACTTTGATTATTCATCTGTGTTGATTATTCATCTGTGAATTCTGTTTCTTGAGTAGCATTTCCTTCTTCTTCTTCTACCTCTGGATGCTGAACTCCATTCCACTGCTCTGAGAAATCAGATGGATCTGGTATCTCTTCATTGGTGTCAGAAGCATCATCATCTGTTGTATTTGTGTTAATATTTGAGCAAGACTGGCCGTGACAGTTGCTACATATTGCTGAACAAAACAAAACAACTTCTCTGCAATCACAATTGAAATTGCAACCCTTTGTGCAGAAAGACATACAGACAGACAGGCGGACAGACTCACAGACGGACATTTCCTAAAAATAGTCAAAACGTGTTCAGGACCTTCTAAAACGTATAAATCCGTCGAAAACCGGAAGTCGAAAATTTTCATAAATCCAATACTTTCTTCTTGGAAAGATAGAAGAAAGTAAAAATGGTATGCAGTAATATTTCTGAAGCAGGCAAGAGAAGAGTTTTAATAGGCTCTAAGTCGTTATTGTTCAATTCCCATGCCCAGTTTTTGGGATCAAGTTTATTACCTAACCATATTTGGACTTGGTAGTAAACGCTGTACAAATGTTGGTGAGCAGCACCAGATGTTGGTGGAAGACAGGATAAATGTGCGATTTTATTGTGCCGTATACTCTTTGCAAAACTTAGATATCTATAGCTATCTATAGAATCAATGTTTTTAGGAGCTCCGTATATCGCAAGAAAAAAACGAATTCCATTGGCAATAATGATATCCGAAGAAGAGTCGATTTTCTTAAATGCTTCAGCACAGCAAATTAAGCATTGATTTTTTTCAAATAACTTGAATATTTGAATTTTACCTTTTCTGAAGAGAGCTGACGACGTATCGCAACCGGTTATGGCATGTAAAAATAATATATGAGCTCTACACTTTGGATATAACTCTAAACTTTGCGACGAATACATTTTTGTATCTATCTAAGCTTTTCCCGGTTTCAAGAAATAAATTGTTTTATCAGTAGACGTTCGTGCAGTTAATATGATTAACAAATCAACATCTTTACCAACAACAATAGTTGTATTTGTATACTCTATAGCTGTTTCAACTATAAGAACGTCAGCATCATTATCAATTTGTTTAACAGAAATGCCAGCAGCATTTAATTTTTCACATAACATTGACATGAACCTAACCTTGTTATGAATATTAGCAACGAATTCTTGTTGGTTTGTCGGAACAGTCATAAATCGATCAAAAAGTACATCAGCAGAAGAAGATATTTTAGTAGCCCGGCGACGTTGTTCTGCCGCTTATATATATTTTTTTATGATCACCATAACCATCGAAAACAACAATAACATTGTGACTATAATGATTATATACATAATGAATGTATTTATCGAAAATAACATCAAATGTTTGTTGTCGATCTCACACAACATGATGTAAAAGATAACCTCCATTTATGATATAAGTAGCATCTGTGTTGTCAAATTTAACATTTACACTTTGAAAGCACTTGTAAATAGCTGATTTTTGTGTTCTACGCATTCCAATTTCATCAAAAAGTGATAGTGGAAAAGGAGCTAATCCATATTCGAAGAATTGCTCTACTTCATTTTTGAAAGCTTTAGTAACACTCATGTGTTGGAATAATAATAATGGACCTATAGGTACTTTCTCATCATGAACTTTTACATCACTACTGACAGTTAAAATAGGAAGTACTTTATCAGCACGTTTCAATTTTATATTATTAAACGTTTTGCCAATCATTTTAGTCATAGAAGTAATTCCAACTTCACGAGCATTTGATTACGGCAATTGAATCAGTGATTCCATTTGCGATCGACATTATTTTCTGAACTCGAGGAAAAGGATCATGTAATGAGAACCATTCAAAGAGTTTTCAACATCAGCAGTATCTCTTTTCATGCGTGAATCACTTGCATCTACATGCTGATCTGTAGTATCCATTTTAACATTAGCAATATTTTCCAATCCTTCGCACACAGTATTCATTGCATGCATGCTATAAACCCATTTACTCATTAAACTTGCTTGCGTACTCTGTCCTCGAGCAACACCCCCATTTGTTTTCACTGATTTCATCAGCGATTGCTCAATAATCATATCCGTCGAAGTTCCACAATTGAATTTTTCAGAGCGTCTAATGGTGAAGAATCCTTGCCTTCTGAAAACACTAGAATCGATCGAATTTTCCAATTGTAGCATATCCTTGAGATACAAATGAGCATACTTGGCATAAGGAAAATGTCCTGATGCGTGGAAGTAAGGAAGCATTTCTTTAACGCAATTCAAATGTGCTTGCCAATCTTCCATGCGTTCAGCTCTTATTAACTCCTTCGCTATTGAAATCATACGAAAATATTGTATCGAAAGTTTGGCTGTAGGGCCTCGTCCTTCATATTCTTTCAGTTTTTCATTAAACTGATAAAGTAATGATTTAATATCTTCGTCACTGTTTTCAATATCAACATGGGAAATAGTAGTATTTATTATCTGTTAAGATTTTCATGCATATTATCACTAATACCAAGTTCTTTAGATATTTTTGTTGATAAAGTGAGATGAACTAATGTATGAGCTCTGACTGCTCTGGCGTAAGCATATCAATTGAGCACTTTTTCTAGGGAATTAGGAGGATAAATTAAAGAAAGTGTCTCTTTGATACCACTTCCTTGGATGATATAACCAATGGCTCCAAGATACGACATAAGTAAATGTAAACCTCCAAGTCTTTCTGCAATCTTTGCTAATTCAGATTCTTGAGGTGCAGTAGATACGATTTCTTGTGCTTTAGCATACAAAGGTTGATCAAAAGTGATTATACATATCATAGCCATAACTTTTTAAATTTTCATCGGCATATAGTAAAGTAGTGTATATAGTGTTGAAGTTACTCGCTGGTTGATGAATAAATGGTAGGAATAATATTCGAGAAAGTGCAAAATTCATCATTTTACTTGTGATATCAATGTAACCATTCCAACCAGGCAATAATAAATCATTCCATTTTCCACAAAGCCATAAAATATCTACTTTTTGAAGCAAAGAAACAGGTGCACTCCTTTCATAAGCAAAATTTTGAGCTGTTATTTTACTGTAACCTACTCCACCGTCATTTTGATACATCCGTAATGGCACATGAGCTTTTGTCACAAAATCCTTAGCTGCAAGGCATTTCATTTACTCGTTTTAAAGGCTCTTCCGCTAAAACCGAACATTTCGGAGTAATAATTTGGATTATGCCCATTATGTGGATAGTGTTATGACCACTTAACGTGTACACATTTATATCAGCATTATCCGCAGCATATTTAATTAAAGTCTCAGTCTCTGGTGGTAAAATATGAGGCTGACGATTATGAATAGTTGCTGCTTCATACATCAATGTATCATTATACGATGCACACAATACAAAAGATGAAAATATCTGAATGAGACGTTTTGGTCCAAATCGTCGATGAATGAAAACTGAAAGACCTAATTGTAATCTTGAAATGAATGTTCTCGGGCGAATAGCAGCCATAATGCAGTGGCTGATAGTCGTACATATTAATTTTAAATGATCCAATTTATGTTGCTTATTTTTTTAAATTATTTGCTCCAAAAAATAAGTTAAGGACTCCGGAATTTGAATATTGATATCTTCAAACATTTGACTGGGTAGGGGGTAATTACTATTGTCGAAAGGTACGGATTGAATGTCTTCTCTAATAATTTCTGCCGCACCCTTCAGAATCCAAAATCGTTATTCCCTTTCATTTCGATTTTTATTTTCGTGCCAAGCTTTGTTCAACACATCATGTTGAGTATCAATAAAAGAAATAATCATTAAACTTCCCTTTTTTCTGTTATTATAATTTTATTACCATACTTTAGCTTCAATTTGTTTTTTATTGTTTTGTCATCCGGAGATGTTACATTCTTGCAAGCAATTTTTAATTCTTGTAATGAAAATTGACAATCCTCATTAGTTTCAATACATGTATATATCCCTTCCAAAGATAAGGCAATATTATAATCTTCAGGGCGCCCAATTTTACCTCCAGCTGCAGGCTTCAAGAAAGAACGAAAACAATAAAGATGATACTTAGCTTCAGCAGCAACTAAATTGTATTCACATCCTATACGTACAAGAACAGTTTTTGCTAAACTATCCGAACTTTTTTGAGCTACCTTAACTATAGTACTTTTAAATGAAATTGTTGCATCGCGATGTATTACGCGCTGGCGATCCTTCGTTTTTTCTTTTCATTTTCTTCATTCGCTTCATTTCCACAAAATAAACAAAGTTTTTTAAAGCAAAAAATTGACTCATCTAATCGCGCCCTAGTCCAAGGTAGGCTAGACGTAGAAGTACTTGCTTGTGCTACATCGCGTACCCTTTTAGCTGCTGCAATATTATACTTCAGAGTGTACACTTTACGACACTGAATATGAACTATAATAGATTGTTTATTTTCCAAACACTGAACTTTCCCATCATTTCTCTCAATACTGCTATCAATCAATGTCTTCATACCACGTTCAACGACCACAGCTGGACTTTCTGCTAGAATTTTATTACAAATGAAACAAATTTCCGACATTTTAAACAGCGTACACAAACTAATACTTCGACATTTTTACATAAACAAAGCAGAATAATCTCCGTACTAACAAACAGGTAGATAAAAGTACGCGCCCATTTGAAGGGGAATTGCATTTCCAAGAAAAAACCATCTGACCACGTGACGGCATGTGCTTATATTGCGCCACAGGAGGCGGTGGAGGGAAGCTGACTACAGCTTACCTCGAATGTATGGGATGAAGTATGCCCATATCTCGTATTATATTTAATTTTATTATATTTACTTATATGTATTTCATTCAACAGCTAATAACATAAATTGCATTCAGAAAAATGTAACTATTATCCAAAATATGAAAATTTTTGAAATTTTTGATTTTTGCACTTTTTGCATTTGCAATATCTTACGAAAAAGAGGGTTGGGAGTGAGTAAAGACATTTTTTGTAGAAAATCGAAAGATATTCAATTTTTAAGATAACTATTTTTGCGATAAAACTTACCGTTTACCAGATATCTGCAAAAAACTACTTATTTTATTTTTGACTTTTGACCTTAAATAAAATTTTTTGCTCCAGCCAGATTGACTAATATTTTTTGGCATTTCATCAGAAATGATGTTCTAAAGGTCTACACAAATTTCCAGCTCTTTGCTAATTTTTCCTAGGTTGCGACTTTTTTTCGCTTATTTTGACTGGACTGTTATAAATTTCTTCCATAGGATTAGCATGACTGAGCGAATCTTTCCAGGTGACTGAATTAGCCCCTTAAATCTGCATTTTAGTCTGGAATTACGGTGCCTCATTTAAGATCGACATAGAGATTTGCGATGTAAACAAAGCGTAAACACGATCTTACGACAGCTTGAAAGCAGTCGTAAGATGAAATACAAATAGATGCCCGCGTAACCCCAACAAACCTAACTACGGACTCTGATTGGCTGAGAGCAAGAGGACTTACGCCGAAGCGCCAGGACTTCAGCCGAGGCACGGTTATACCGATTTACGATCAATCGCAATAACGGCCATCACACTATCGAGCATAAGACAAGAGGCTACTTCGTTGAAATAAATAGACCCGCTTGTTAATGCTAACCCAATCGCGGCCGTTGGCCTAAGCGTTCGAAGTTTTCGTGGTTTTCTTCGAACCTTGCGTAAATACGGATTAGGTTCCCTTAGAAATATCCCCACGAAGGGCACTCCCCCCCCCCTGGGCCTATATTCCTTGTGTAGAAAATCGGCCGATAAAAATAAACCAAACCAAATCGTTAATGGTAATGCTATGGAAGTAATTTCTTGAGTGCTATGGAAGAAGTGATATCTCAGTTGCATTTCAATGTTTTTAAATAGTTTTTTTTTCCATTGGATAGCTGAGATCGATCTGTTATGCAGGCCTTTTCTTACTTTTATGATTTTGTTTACAAATATTTTTTCAGGATGCTTTTATTTTCGGTATCGGTTTGAACATCGAAAGCACCCTCCTAAAAAGTATTCGCCACCAAAATCGAAAAAGCAAAAAACGGCTTGCATTCAGATCCGTCTCAGCTATCCAATGCAATAAATAAATAAAAATATTAAAAAACATTGAATTGCAACCGCGATATCTCTATAAATTTCTTCCATAGGATTAGCATTCACTAACGTGTCTTTACATTTGACTGAAGAATCCCCTCAAGATAGCGAGGCATCGTAATCCAAGCCTTACGATCGGTGAAGCTCCCTCTCGTGATGCCTCATGTCACTGTTGACGGCGATTGAATTTCCTGTCAACAACGCCCTGTTACGCATGACATTCTGTTGACGTCGTTCCTCTCTTTTCAGGTGAACAGTTTGCAACAGATACATTGAGGACTCCCCTTCAGACAATCAAATTTATATACAGAGTGATCTCCGCCATGGAGGACAGACATCCGATAGGAAGGATTTCCATCCATAAAAGCGAAGTAGGTCTCGTCGTCGAGTGGGAGATAGCAGATTTAAGCACTATTGAGGGCTACGAGGACAAATTCTACTGGAGTGATGTGTTCCACTTCGGCGGTGAAAGATGGGAGTTGGGGATCTACCCGAACGGTTGGAGTCATGATGGCTCTGCTGGATACGTGGATCTGGAACTCATTAAAAACTCTTCCTGTTCTTCCGTCAGACTTTCCTTTTCCCTTTCGCTCAAAACAGCGGAAGGGAAAAAACACAAAGAAAAACATTATACAAAAGACTTTGACGACAATTACGACAAGCATCATACATTTCATCGCTTCATATCCACATCGGAACTCGTTAAGAGAAGGCCTAAGCTGGTGCCGGACGATGTTCTGACTGTCGCTTGCACCATGAAGAGGCTGACACCTGTCGAAAGTGACGGTAAGTCTTTGTAGGCTAACCACAAAAACTACACATGGATATCTTACATTCGCGTTTTCTTTAGGTTTATGAGATTTTGACTACCTATATTTCCTGATAGTAATTTTCGGCTTATGAAATCGTAGAAGGAAGAACGTACACAAAACAACTCCGTGATTATTATTCGGAAATACTGGTACGGAAATACCTAAATGCTAACAAAAATATAGACAGCAAAAACCCTGTGCCTATCACGTTTTTTATAACTTTGAGAATTTAAATTTTTTTTTAAGTATTAAGAATTTAAAAGACAATTTTTGCTTAAGAAAATCAATATTGTCAGTCGTCTTACGAACGTCAGTTGTCTTAAGAATCCATTATTGCACTTCAATAGAGATGAACAAACTTTTGCATTTTCAATTCTTTGAAAAAGAAATCATAAAAAAATACGTCTTTCGGTTATAATTGGATTTAAAACTTCTATAATTCAAATTTTATAATGAGTACTAATTATATTATTATTGTGAGACTTTCTTAAAAAAAATTTGCACACTGTATAAACAAAAATGTTACATGTGTGATTTTTACCTTTGTGACATCTTTACTACCTATATTTCACAGTAATAACTTTCGGCTTATAAAATTGTAAAATTTTCCGTGATCAAATAATGCCACGATTATTATTCAGAAATATTGATAGTCAACTACTAATAAAAATAAAACGCATGGAAATTGTGTACCTATTAGGGTTTATAAGATTTTAAGAAACTAGTCTGCGTTTAAGAGAAATCAATAAAATTGAAATCCATTAAAACTGGTATCAGTTGTTTTTAAAAATAGTTATTACACTTTAATAGGTATGAAATAAACTTTTACATTTAAAATTCTGTGATAAAATTCTTTAAAAATTATGTCTTTTGTCTAACATTTGATTTAAAAAATTCAATATTTAAAACTCCTAAATTAGCACTTAAAAAAGACAAAACTGGGTTCAATCGTATGAAAAATATGCTAGCATAAAGACCTGTTTCCGCGTTAACTACCCGGGGAAATTTTTATGAAATGTAATATCTATATTTACCATACTATGCTCAAGATTTATGGCAGAGAATTTTCTTCTGCGACTAAAACATTTTAATTCAAAACAAGGGCAAATTTTTAAGAAATTACCTAATCTTCAGATTTTTTTTTTCTGAAACTAATTAATATTTTTTAAACTGTCTGCTATATATGATCTTAATTTAAACTTTACCACCAAAAAATTTTTATCGAAATCGCTCGAGTACTTTAGGAGTTAATGAAGTTTTCGGCTGAAAAGTACAATTTGTCGGAGAACAAAACGATGTAGCACCTTTAACCCCTTAATGGTCGCATAAAATCATGGTTTAGAAATTCAAATTCATTATTCACACCACTTTTATGGAAAAAAAAATATTCATCATATTTAATGACAAGAAAAAACGATACCAGGATAAAATCAATTACACTTTTTTATGAAACTGGTGGGAATCAAACAATTCCGAATAAAAGCCGTGAAGCTTGCAGCCCGTGAATGTTTCGGGCGCGACGATTAAATGGCTAAATTGTGTGAAGTTCTTGCACAATTTTATCAAAGACATGAATTAAAGTACAGTGAAACCCCGATCTATCTTTCCCCCATCCTTCGTTTTCTCGCATTGATCGTTTTATTTCTTTGGTTCCTGGACAAATTATATTTAAAGAATGTTAACGAAACCCGCATGCATTCGTTTTTACAAAAAATACTTTTCCCGCATTCATTTGTTGTAAACCTTTTCTCCGTACTTTGAAGATCAAAAATATCCACGTGACATACGGGCTGTTCATTTTGTACTTTGAGCATGGCAAGAAGTAACCTATTCAGCCATCCAGAATTGTTAAGAAAAATGCTTTTTTGTGCGAAAAATGGATGAAGAATGTTCAACAGAAAGGAAAGAAAAGAATGATGTTGGTGACGATAATGTAAATGAAGAGTGGTTGCGTGTAGCGGAGGATGTATCTGAAGAGAAATTTAACTATTATGTTTCCATTGGTCAAGATGTTGTAATATATTGTACCGTAAGAATATTAGATATGTGTGATGACGCAAAAAATAAAATTAATGGCGAAGAAGCGGAGGATACTCTTTATGCCTATGAAGCTTAACCTGTACCAGTGCCAAGCCTGTCTAACTTAATGATGGCATTTGGAATTGTACGAAGTTTTATTCATGCATATGTATTTTATAGAAAATAACCAGAAAATGGTGCACATCTTGAAAAATGTTGTTTAAATTAAAAAAAAAATAAACAACCCCCAGCCTAACAAAAAAAAAAAAGTTTTTTTAAAAATAAATATTCATTGTCTATAACTTTTCTTATTTTTTAAAAATTATTTTCTTGTTTTTTACAATTTGATAAGTATCAAATTAGTATTTATTAGCATTAGTATTACTAAATTAGTATTTATAGTGTATATATGGCATGCATTATTAATGCATTGCGATCGTTTTTTCGTGTTTTGACATTAACTCGCATTCGTCGTTTTTCCCCCCGTACCCCTTCAAAAACGATGGATCGAGGTTCTACTGTATATGTAATGATTACTTGGATAAAATGTATCTATATATAATAAATGACTGCAAAATTTTTGAGTAAATTTCATGTGAGTGGTCTCAGTCGAGTCTTCCCTTAACAGATTTGCAATTTTTTTCCTCAGGCTTGGATTTTTTTTCTTTTTCTTTCTTTCTTTCTTTCTTTCTTTTTTTTTTTTTTTTTTTTTTTGTTAAATGTTTAGTTTGGAGAAACATCAATTGAATAATTTATGCTGTTAAATGCAGGGCTGCCACGGGTGATTATTTTTATATTATGTTCGTACCAGCATTTTTTGTAAGAAATATTTTGAAATGTATTTTTCTTGCAAATGTTGTCAAAGTTTGTGTTAAAGATATCTGTTTATAGAAAGTGGTGCTAGTTAGAATTAAAAAATAGTCGCTTGTGGCAGCCTTGTAAATGAGATTTCAGACTGTATTTAAAAAAACTCTTTAACTATAGAAATAAAATCACAGTCGTTTCATTTACACGGGTTAAACGTGAAGATACATGGAAACTGATGTTACATGTAATGGTAACATTCTTTTAAAATTACTAGTATGCATTTAATTTTTTTATTATATTTTTTCATAGAATATCTGGAGTTGATGTCTCACCAGGTATCTTTTCATCTTTTTATTTTGTTGTTGCGGAATTTATTCTTCTGAAGCAATGTTTCGAAAAGTCAAATTGTCCTCATATAGACCGCGCAAAGGAAATCACTTAAATAACTCAATGAGAATTTCGAAAAGAACATTTTAATTGGTTTTTCATTAGCTTGTGAATGTCTTCGTGTTATTGGTGGGCACTATAAAGAATTTTCATAAATTACTTTCATTATGTAAGTCAGACTTAATAGCTTTCAACATTTCTAACATATACTTTATGATACACCTTATAATTATGCATGAGCGCACATTGGAACGATTATGATTACCTAGACATAAATATTTAAATAGTTATTTTACTCTATTTAGATTACAAATACATGATTTATGTCTATACTGATTATTACTGTCTTTATAGGTTCTCGCAAGTGGTACTGGCCGTTTCCGAAATGGAATAGAGAGGAAACTGCGACAGTTTCTGAGGCGGCTACTGCAGGTAATTATGCATAAAAATATATATAGTACACACTCATGTGTAAATAGTTCTTTTTAGATCGTAAGCGCTTCATTATAAGTCTATACTGATTATTATTGCCTGTATAGGTTCTCGCAAGTTTAACTGGCCATTTTGGAAATGGAATAGAGAGGAAACTGCGACAGTTTCTGAGGCGGCTACTGTAGGTAATTATGCATAAAAAATATGTATAGTACTCACTCATGCATAAATAGTTCTTTTACTCGTTTTAGATAGTAAGCACTTGATTATAGGTCGATGCGGGTTATTACACACCTGTTCAAGATCTCCTAAAAGAGAATTAAATTAAAAAAATTAAATTTTATTAGTTATGATTAAATTTGAATAGAAAGGAAATGGTGGCAGTTACTAAAGTGATTCTTGCAGGTAGTTTATGTTTGAAGTCATTAATGTCTTTAGTATTCGTCCTAAACCTCCTATTACTAAAAATAAACTTAAAATTCTCCATTATTATTTGAATACAATCTCTGAAATCTATCTATTTTAAATAATGTATAGTCTGGAGAATAATCCTTTCAACTTTATTTTATATATACATGCACGCTAATATGAATTATATTAAATGTGACCTTTCCGAACAAATTTTTTTTTAATTTAGCATTTTTATTTTACTTTATTTTATTTATTTATTTATTTATTTTGAAATTTCAACTTATAGCAGAATTTTTTTGTAAACTGATTTCACATATTTCAATTTAGTTAAAAAGAACTCTCAACAGCTTCAGTTTCTTCGATGTGCCAATCATCACTCAAATGCTAAGGTCATGATGAAAAGCAGACATGTAGTTGAGATTAATTGCAGATTTTTTTTTTTTTTTTATGATAATCGTTGTCATAAATAATCGCAACTTTTAACAAGCTACGTGGAATTTTATTAGATGTGCAACTTTCTTTTCTGGCAAGGATTTTTTTATTGGATGGTTGTTTTTATAAGTACTAATCGAATAATTTTGATGGTGTTGCATGATATTCACACTATATTTTAGAAAATTATTTAGTTGTAGAGATTAAAATTAGGCTCCTTTTATTAACGCTGCTTAAGAGCGCACATTACTCACATGAAGATACTTACTTGCAAAGTAATGCCAAATCAATGACAGAGTTCTTTTTAAATTTATTTTTGCATTTCAGTATATGGATTCGTTTTCATAGGATATCGGAGGTAAATGTCGTACTATGTTTTTACTTTTTAAAAATTTTGGTTGCAATTTATTTTGTGAAGACATCTTCACTTTTGGAACTGGTTCCGAAATCTAAAATATTCTCAGATATTCTATGAAAAAAAATCTTTTAAAAATACTGGTATAGGAAAGAAAAATTTTTAAAACACGTTGTCATTAGTTTAAAATGAGTTAGCTTTGAAAATTTTCTTTATTCCATTTATGGCATCATAAAATTACATTTTTGATGAGTATACTTTAGAATGATTATGATAATCTCAGGGCTCCCAAATTATCCGCCAACTGAACATATTTTCTTAGAAAGATTTTCTTTTTATATTTTTCTTGCAAATTGAACAGAAACTGCCTTCGAAGGTTAGTTATAGCACAAACTCTGTAGAAACCTATTATGTAATTTTCCGTTAAAAAATATTGGTGTTCAGCTCGCGGACCATTTGGGAACCCTGTTATCTACACAAAAATACTTAAAAAAGAATTATGTTGAATTTTTTACACATCTGTTTAGTGTCTCTTAAAGCAAACTAGCTTTTATTTATGAAATACGGTGCAAACGGTGAAAAATACTAAAGTGATCATTACTGGAGTTAAACAGATGGCATCAGGAATATTCTTCCCTGTTAAACGGGATGGCATAGTCCCGTCTCAAACTACAATAATATTCAAAACAACCTTGCTATTTCAAAAGTTTTGCTATTTATTTTTATGGATTATTTTAGAAAATTATGATAGTTTGAGAATTTGGCACCTCCTGCGGATACATAATATGCTAAAACTAAGAAGAGTAATAAAGAAATTTCTGATCTAACACATACACCTCCTGTCAGAATAAATTTAATAGCCATTTTTTTAATACTTTAAATCTCTTATTTTAAATCTATTAATGTTTCATTTTAGGCATCCCGTATTTTAGTGAGTTCTGTATTGGCAATAAAACTATGTCTATGCTAGGTAACACTGAATATGTATCTACTGATTATAGCCTACTTCAGTAACATTCTCATATTCTAATTCTAAAATTTCTTAGATTTCAAAAACTAAATAAATTCACAGTCAGAATTATTTATATTTTTTCTGAATGAAAGATAAGAAGTACCCATTCATTTACTTCATTAAAGAGCATGCTTTATTTTTATCTTTATCGCTTGATTTTATTGCTGGAAACACCACTAAATCTGAAGAAAAATATACACTTTGTTTTACGAGACAAACTCCTTGTTAAAATAAGATAAAAATTACCCATATTCTAAAAGTAGTGGATAATCCAAAATTTAAATTTTAACAAAGAAAAAATAATTCGGGCCTTAATGAGTTAAAATGAGTGCTAGAACGAGGATGTATCTTCAAATTGTCAATTTAGAAAATACACTCTATTTGAAGACTAAACTTGTGATAATTACAGTCTTCTTTTAGAACACAACTTTTAAAAAACATCTTGGAAATTATAATTTCCTAGTGTGTTTCAAAGAAATAAGTGGAGTGAGAATGTCTATAAATATGTAAAAACTTATGAATAATGGCTAATAAATTTATTCATGTTGCATTTTAAAGTATTTGCTCTTATAGTTTTTTCTTTCAATTTTGATTCAATTTTCTTCACATTGAAAATTTCTCTGAACTATCGTTATTTATGTCGTTATTAGGATCTGAAAAGCCGTCAAGCTTTCTCTTTGCAAGTTATTTTTGTCTTTGTTGAAACAGGATAAAATAAACTTTAAAAAATGTTTTTTATGTAAAAAGTTTCATTTAAGAGATCAGATTATTTACACAAATGCTTTGTAAGTCGTAAGATTTTCTAAATATCGTATATTAAGAATTTTCATTAGGACATATGTTTAACATGTGGGACTGGATGCCTATGTATCTTTTACCATTCTGATCATCTCTACATTTGCGATTTGATTTTTTTATAGAAAAGGAAGTAAATGTGCCTAAACGTATTTTTATTTTAAATTTCTATTGTTTTTTATTACAGCAGGGGATGACACTGAACATGCTTATGTGGGAGCATCTACTCAAAACGTATCTATTCAGAACATGGAAGCATCTATTCAAACTGTCGAAACATCTACTCAGACTTTGGAAGTAAAAAGTAAGTTGGTTTATTTTAATAGACACAACACAATTAATCACAAGTTATTTTACAAGCATAGTTAAGACAAAATCCAACTTATGTAAAAAAGGGAAATAAACGATACAAATCTCTTTTTTTTCTGAATTAGGTGAAGTTTCCTCCTCAGGATCCTCCACAATTCTTCATGAGAATAAGCTACAACATGACTTCAAGAAATTATTCCTCCAGAAAGAAGACTGTGATGTCACATTCATAGTCGAAGGCTCGGAATTCCTGGCACACAGTTTAATCTTGAAAGCCCGGTCTCCGGTGTTCGCTTCCACCTTACGACAAGGGAATGGAACCGGCATCATTGAAATAGATGATTGTGACTCATCCTCTTTTTCAGACTTCCTATATTTCCTCTACTGTGGAGATTTCCTCATAATTTCCCAGAAAAACGCATTCGGCCTTTTCACGGCGGCCGACAAATACCAGGTTTCGGATCTCAGGGCGAAGTGCTTGGATTTCATGAAATCGAATCTGACTGTCGACACCTTTTACCAAACCCTCACCTTGGCTCTGCGGCATTTTGAGGCTGAACAGATCGAACTATGTACCGATTACTTTCAAAAGAATGCTTCGAAAATTATTGTGACTGCCAAGTGGCAAATATTTTTAGCCGAAAATCCGGTAAAGAGTAATGAGTTGTTGGTGAAGTTCTCCGTGCCCGACACCAGCTGAAACAACTGATTCTCTGTTTCCAGCCTAGATAATAGGAAACGAATTTTAGTAGTAATGTGTTCAATAAAAAACTATTATTCTGAACATGTTTATAACATTCCGAAACAAAGTTGGTCAAGTTATACTGATTAAACTACTAATAATAATGCAACTGCTGTGGTAATAGTGCACCGATTTTTTTTTTTTTTTTTTTTTTTTTTTTGAGACAGTCAAGTGGAAAACATCTACAAATGAAAACCTAACACAGAATAATGAGTGTCGGTCAAAATCTTGGTACTCCATAGCAGTTCCAGAAAATGATGCATCGTTTCCATTTGAGAAAAAAAAGTGTGTTTTTGTGTTGTGATTAAAAAACTTTTTTTACTTATTCGTACTATTCTAAAACACAGTTAATCATGCTAACTATCAGCTTTTTTTTTTTTTTTTTTTAATCAAAAATGCATTAAAAAAATATTGCAATTTTCAAGTGACAGTCGTCTTAGAATCCACTAAAGATTAATGCAATTTTAATCAGACCTAATACTAACTCAAACAATTGTTTCTTCGTTTTAAATCGAGACAAAGAAAAATACTGCAATGTTTATGTGTTTCCTGTATGTATAAATAAAGACTATTTTTCTGAGCAAATTTGTAACTTTTTAAAACTAAAATGATGACAATTACTATCTGTTTTTTTTTTTTTTTTTTTTTTTTTTTTGCTTTATTAGAAATTATTGTGACTGATAAGTAGAAATCGCTTTTAGCCGATGGAAAGCTTAAAAAAAAATTGGTAAATTTTTTAGTGCCTAAAAGCAGTTCTAGTAATTTGTTCTTTGCTTTTGGCCAAGATAACTGCCAACCCCTGAATACGTGGCCTGAACCCTGATGCAAAAATTGAAATTGCTGAAGGAGGATTTTTTTTCCAGCGTATGTACTATCTTTTGAATTTTGGCACAAATAATTTTTAAAAGTTGTCTTTTTTAAAAAAAATTTGAGATTAAGCAAGATAAATAAATCGTTTATAAAAACTGGTATCTAATTTTAAGGGACCGTGCGTACGTTAAAAGAAATTTGTCTTAACTGTAGCCTCCACTTCATTGTAAGGCCTCGTATTCAGTGGGCTGTTGGTAAACGCATTTATGTGTACATCTGTCGTTTGAAAATACGCTTAAAAACAATTTTTGTGTAACATTTTGAACTTTAAGCCTTGGTGAAATTTTTGATTGGCAGTAATTTATTGAGTGAAATAATAGCAATTTTACAATGAAAAAAAAATAACTGTAACAATGAAGTTTTATCCTGTAGTGCATACAAACTGAAATATTCTACGTTAGATAACGGGTAACTTCGTGAAATAACAAAAAAAAATTATTTACCATTTAATATATTCAAACTTTGAAAAATGCCCATTTTTAGAGAAACTTGATTCTGTTTAGGAGCCTGTGTAATATTTTGAAAATTGAAATTTTTTTAATAAAAATTTACCTTTATACCACAAAAAGTCAGTCCCCTGGCGTGTATCACTGGAAAAAGTGAAGACTTTAGCACTAATTATTTTTTAACTAATGGATTTAAGCAGTAAAAATGAACGTTATTATGTTCTCAGATAAATAATCAATAACAATATATGTATGTTATGTGATTTTTTAAAACTTTTTATCACTTTTTTTAAATTTCAAGTTGTGTACCCCTGCTTTGCGCATCAGTCCCCTGGCTCGTGTTAAATTCGAAAAATTTCTGATATCATCCATTGTTAAGAACTTAATTGCCTTTTTCTTATTTATTTAATACATAAAGATGGCAATGATGACTTATTATTATATATCATCCATTTTTATTCAATGTATGTTGCCATTCTTGTCTCGACAAATAGAATTCTAACACTCAATTTATCAGTCCCCTGGTAAGTAATAATTTAATAAATTATAAATAATTATTATTGAAGTGTGCTGATTTTAACGTCTTTTTAATGCTTTATTTAATATTAAAATAGAATAATATGGTACTTGGTTCCAATAAGTAGATTTTTTGTGTTTTATAGTGAAAATGTCAGTCCCCCGGCATCAGCCCCTTGGCAGTTTTTCAGATGAAAAACTCCCAGGGGACTGACGTAAAAGCAAAAGGCAGTTAAACACATTAATGAATGCTAGATCACATCATTTCTATAATAATTTTACATTTTCTTACAAATTCTCTCATCAATTAATAATTAATTACTGATCTATTCTATTAAAATCTGTGCGCGTAACTATGTAAAATAAGTAATAAAATATGTATTAGTGAAAGATCATTAATTTAAAAAATATGCATTGAAGTTATGTATTAGACATGTTTTTTATTTCTCCTTTGAATAATTATTAATAATTGTTAATAAAAAGCTCGAATTATTCATTAAAAAATTTCATTCTAGATTAAAATCGTTGGTTTCGGTTAATCCCCTGGAAACTACTTTTTAAAAAAGCTCGATTTTTTTCAAAAATATTCCGACATTTGAGTACGTATTCTATTGTACTAATGTAATAAAATTTGCTTATTGTTCATTGATATTATAAAAATTTTTGAAATCTGATATAAAAATTGTACACTTCAAATTCACCTCTAAAGTTACCCGATTCCTGTGGAATGACCCATTTAATATGATGAAATTTTTTCAGTAAAATATTGATAGATTTTTTGCACTAATGCACTGATCAAGTTTGCTATTTATTTCTTTATCAAGTAGCAGTTATTTTTAGATTAACATTATACACACAGCCATGTATTGTTGGTCAGAATTCTAATAAAAATTTAGCGCTGGCTTTTGGCTGAGAGGAAAGCAAATACATTTCTGAATGATATATTCCCTACAGAATTTTCCTTTTGCAATACGCAGTTATGATCTTAAAAATATTAATTTATATATATGAATTAATATTTTTCATACTAAAATTTTTTATTTGAATATTCTTTCTATACTTTCTTTAGTATTTATTTTTTTATTCCGATCCACAGTGTAACGGTAGAAAAACATCTATTTACCTTTTAAATGAAAAACTCTGTAGACTGGGATATCGCAAGCTGATACCGCGGAACACCAAACTACCACCATATTCGTGTAGAAAAAGAAAAAAACTTTATTTAATTATAGAAAGTTTATGGTTACACAACATGAAAACTGTCTTCCGGAATTTCTAGCTCCAAACAATTTCAGTCTAAAAGCTTGAAAATCCATACTATAGAAATAATAGTCATTTAAGAATATCGATAACACATGGCAGCACCAAATTAATACTTAATGAAAAAATTATACACTGGGGTTATTAAGAAATGGAATAATTTCTAATGCTTATACAGCTCATATTCAAAATATTCGCGTTTGAAATGAAATAGACGCCCTCTCGCGGACAAAGTCTGAAAAACGAAATAGAACTGATACCGTGAGCATCTTCTGCTGAAATCAGTGTTTAAAAGGCCGATAAATAAAAAAAAAAAAGTTCTATTATAAATAAATAAATAAATAAATAAATAAACAGTTCTATAACGCATGCAACGTTGGGTTCTTTGTATTAAAATTATCTAAAATCAAAATTTTATACACAAAGTTTAGATCTATAATATAAAAAAGTACATTTGACTTACTCATGGCAAAATAACATGACAGCAACACAATGCTTGCATGATTCACTACGTAAACAAACGATTATCAGGTCTATACAACGCCCCCTTTCAGTCATTACAAACGCGAATTAGAATAATTACCTTTTTTTTAGAAATTGAAAATATCGTTTGGTAATTTAATGTCTTTTAATGAAAATATGCAAACGATATTTTTATTAAGAACTTATTGTTGATTAAACTTACTTGTTATCTTAAATTTAATATTATTTTTGAAAAGATTAATTGCAAAAAAAAATTATTTTGAGAAGTCAAAATATTAGAATATTTATTCAAGTGGTTCAAAATATTAGAATATTTCACATTAATTCTCCTTTAATTATTACCAATTCTTAACTGGTGGCATCATTGATGAAATTCAGACTATTTTATTTAAAATCAGTATTCTTTTTTGCAGTTTGTTTCTTTTTCGTCTTAAAATGGGCCGCGTGAGTGATATTCCTGAATCTACTAAACTTCGTATAGTTGATTTGTATCGGCACGGTAAAAATCAATGTTTTATAGCGAATTATTTACATTGTTCGCAATCGAGCGTTAGTAAAATACTAACACAATATTCAAAAATTGGAAAATTTCAAAATAATCGCCGAAATGGTGGCCGAAAACCAAAAACATCTGCTAGAGATGAGAGGAAACTGAAGCGTATAGTTAAGAAAAACCGTTTTAAAAGTGTGCGATTCTTGCACCGAAAATGGAAAGAAGAAGGAGTTGAAGTTTCTACATCGACAACATTAAGACGTCTCCATAAATTTAAATTTGAACCTCGTGTACCGAAAACAAAACCTCTCATGACTGCAAGACAAAAGCGTATAAGATTGAATTGGTGTAAATCAAGACGTTTATGGAGCAATGAAGATTGGAAAAATATATTATTTAGTGATGAAAGTATGTTTTGTGTTTCATATGGTAATCAAGGTATTCGAGTTTGGAGAATGAAGCAAGAAGCATTTGATAAAGAATGCCCTAAACGTTCCGTAAAATTTGCTGCTAGTGTCATGGTTTGGGGTTGTCTGAGTGCAGAAGGACCTGAAAAGTTATGCATCGTCTATGAAAAGGTTAACTCTCTGATATATCAAGAAATTTTAGAATATTACATGATTCCATCATCAGAAGATTTCTTTGAAGATGATTTCATCTTTCAACAAGATTTAGCGTCCCCGCATACCTCGGTGTCAACTAAGAATTGGTTCCGCCAACGCAACATTAAGGTACTTCCTTGGCCACCAAATTCACCAGATCTTAATCCCATCGAAAACTTATGGTGTATAATGAAGAAAAAACTTCAAGAAAATCCTCCTTCAAGTAAAACTGAGTTAGTGGCACGTATAAAGTCTATTTGGGCTAATATTGATAGAAATGTTTGTAAACACCTTGTATATAGTATGCAAGATCGATTGTACGCTGTTATGAAAGCTAAAGGGGATGCTACAAAATATTAACTACCATTTACTTCATATTCATAAGGTAATATTGTTGCGTAAAATAAAATATTCTAATATTTTGAACCAATCTAAATTTTATTCTAATATTCTGGTGTGTTTAAGGAAGCTGTATACCTAATTTATTGTGCTGTATTTTATATTTTATAAATGTTAAAATCTTATCTAAACATTCCAGATTTAATTTATAAGAAATTTAATTGCATTTACTTAGTATAAAAAATAAATAAATGACAAATAATTTTTTCTTATTACTTTTTCTCAATTATTCTAATATTTTGAATATGAGCTGTATTTTCTACTTCGTCTGTTTATTATTTAAAATAGTCTAAGAAAATGTCGTGTTCTAAATTAGTTCTTAATTTTAGTAAATAATAACCTTTTTTTCTGAATGTCGGTCTTTAATAAACTGATTTTTCTAAATAGCTTTTTATAAAATCATAAACGATATTACAGTCGAACCCCCGTTAATACGCCCCCGCTTAATCATTAGATGCTAAAATAACGATATCTTCATGGGCAATGAGCCTGTTTTTTTTTTTTTTTTTTTTTTTTTTTTTTTAAAGTTTGTACACCGTTAAATCAACCAAGATCACGCAGCACAAGTAAAAAAAAAAATGAAAGAAAATAATAAATTTGAATAGTTAAAATTTCAAAAAAATCCAAATAAAAATCTTTAATAATATAAAACTCAAAATTGCCGTTGAATACAAATCAAGTAAAATATTTGTTATCAAAAGTAGAATTTTGTTTGCGAAAATGCAACTAAAAAAGATATATTATGTGAAGCGAATGGTTCGGGATTCTAGTAAACAATGCCCTCGTAAAAAAAAAAAAAAAAAAAAAAAAAAAGGGGGGGTTACAAAAGTTTAGAGAGATATTTAAAAACTGCATTCATATAATAATAAAAGCAGCATAAATTCTATCTGGAAAAATGTTTAATACATTTTTTGTTCTACGACAGATTTCTTTTCGTATTCCTAAAATATTTTATTCGATTTCCACTCGAATTGATTAGTTTTCGAAAAATTCTGCATTCGAAATTTTTAATATTAAAGTACTGCCTTTGAATATATACTTACGTATTCTTTTGGCATTTTCTTTCATACGTACTTTATTTTTCTGATCAGCAGGTGTAACGGTCGTAAAACATCAATTCACCTTTTAAATGAAAACCCCGTAGACTGGCATTTCTCAAGCTGATACAGCGGACCCCCAAGTTACCATCACGTTCTTGTAGAACCAATAGCTTTATTTGATTATCGAAAGAATAACATGAAAATTATCTTCCAGAATTTCTAGTTGCAATTGATTGCAGTCTAAAAGGTTGAAAATCCATACTATAGAAATAATAGTCATTTAAGAATGTTGATAATAGATGGCAGCATTAAACTAATTGTAATACTTCATAAAAAAATAATACATTGAGAAAATAAGGACACAGAATAATTTCTAGAGCTTATTTTTTTTCTTCCTTCCCTGCTTGTTATATAAAATATTCTAGGAATGTGTGTTGTTCTTAAATTTAATAAACAATAGATTTTTTTTTCTGAATGCCTGTTATTAATAAACCGATGGGGCTTTCATTAGGTGTTACTTTTGAAAAAGATTAAAAAAAAGAAAAAAAATTTAAAGTTTAAATGACTGTTTTAGATCACTATATATTTCTGAGATTAATGCGATTTGCGATAGATGGCACCACCAAAAGTCTTTTACAAGCATGAAAGTAACACAGGAACCTGTTGATTCGTATTGTTTATAACTTCATATTTTTTACAAAATATCACATTTTGGCTTTAAGCGTTAATACACCACTCTTATATAACGTATATTACTTCAATCCTTTCATTTAAAGTTGTTTCTATATCATTTAGTTGTCATTTCATTGTTAAATTGCGTGCCGTCGAATATAATTTCCTAGTTTTGTTATATAGTTGCTGTTCATTGTTATAAAATATATATCTTCAATTAATAATATCTATTGTATTGAAATCAAAAATTTCTATAACTGGTTCTATGTATACAATTCCTTCAGTGCTACCTTTACTTTAACAACATAATAACAGTTGAAAATAACTAAAACAGTTACTTAAAATACTATCTTTTTTTTATTATTATCAAATAAACAAAGGCTTTGTTAACATTAATTGCATTCACATAAAGGTAAACGTACCTTTGTTCCACATTTTATGAACTTCCATCGAAAAACTGTACATTCATCTAGTCCAGAATCACCAGATGATTTGATCCGTCTTTATTTAAATTCAAAGCAAGCGATAAGCTATCTTTCCTTCGTTCTCTTTAACCTGGTTGGTTGATTGGTTGGTTGATTTTTGTCGTCCGATTATCTACGCTAATGGGATATAGGACCAGGGGGGTGCCCTCCGTGGGGGTATTTCTAAGGGAACCTAACCCTCGAAGAAAACCACGGAAAATTCCGAACGGTTAGGCCGACAGCCGCGATTGGGTTCGAACCCAGCACCTGCCGTCTACCAGTTGAGAGGTCCGAACCTCTCGGCCACTGGTGGGGCCTCTTTAACCTGACTCTGTCTACAGTTTAAATGCAATTCTTATGATTTCAACTTTAGATTTTTTTGTGTTACGAGTAATTGTTTGAGTAATAACTGCAAATTTGAAAACTAAACATATAGTAAATAATACAATTCATTACATGCAGCATTTCACTTTAAGCTATTTCTCGACAAATGTCATGTACGCAACTAGCTTCGACATTTCGACTTCAAGTAAAGAAAACAAATTACTAACCCATTAATATTCAGAGGGGGAAAGGAGACAATGCAACAAGTTAAGCCAGGCATATTTTTCAGCATAGGCATATTTTTCATAGAAAATGAAACACATGACCTTCTGTAACCGAAAAATATTGAAAGAATTATGTAAATTTCAAGTCATAGAAGTAGAATCTTTTGTGAATTGTGTTGTTGGTTGTGACGGCCATTTATCAACACGAGGTATATAGCTATTAAAGGGGGGGATGCCCTCCGAGGGGTATCTTACTAAAAGAACTCAACCCATATTTAAGCAAGGAAATCCAAGTTTTAAAGAAAACCAGGGAATACTCCGAACGATTGAGCCGGCGGCCTCGATTGGGTTACGTCTTCTTAAATAACATTTTTTATATTAAATGTAAAACATTAGTATATAGAGAATTTTCTTTTTAAATCATGTGTTATTTCTCTACTTAAATGATCATGGTATTTTGATAAAGAGACATGTGAATATGAAAAAGTTATGTTTAATATATCCATGGGGATTTTGTGTTAATATTTACAACACACAAAAGTTTACTTTCTTTTCCTGTTAAGTGCAGAAATCTAGCTCATGTGTACACAATCTTAAAACAAAATAATGAACTTTCAAATATTAAACTTACACTATAAAATTTACGAAGTAACATTTTGTTAATAAATGACAGTTTTTTACATGGGTTAACAGATTATGAATTAGCATACTCGTATAAGGTGTAAGTTGGCGGTTGTTGCAGGCAGCCAATTTATTTATATAAAATAATCTTTCCTCTCCACCTTCTGCCCCCTACCTTTACATTGAATCGTTGGTTGCGAGGTGATTAGAATGTAGAGTCGAGCATTTCATAAGCGTCTAGGGATAGCACCCTCATAGAATGCACAAGTTTCGTTTTCGATTGGCGAAAACCAGTTTTCTCGGTGGAGAAAAGTGATTACTACTGTATGAGCGTTGGTTTCAGCGGTGGTATTGCAGTCTGCGCTATACGAACGGGATGAATCTCCATCCTTGGCAGTGAATACTTTAAAACATACGTTTAAAAGCAGTTCAAATGTGTTGAAAATGCACTACAGATTTACAAAAAACAGATAAAGTCTTAACAAAATATAGATTTATGGATTTTGAGTACAAAATTTTGATACAAAATATGTAAATTAACAAAATAAGAGACAGACAATTTTTTAGATCATTTTCCATTTTAAAATATTGACTTATGAATTAAAACGTCTTAATAAGGGTAATTCGCAAAATATGTGGAAATAAACACGCGTTATACTGATTACCTGATATTTAGAGGACTAACATGATAATGCGAATCATCTCAAAATAATGAGAATATAATATCAGTTGTACTTCATGTGTGTCATAATATTAATTTATGTTAAAAGTATTGTAAATAAAATGAATAACTACTTTCATTATTGTCAAGCATCTTGAATTATAAAGTGAAAACTCGATCTATCGTTCCCACATCCATCGTTTTCCCGCATTGATCGTTTTATTTCTACGGTCCCTGCAGAAATTATATTTAAACAATGTCAAAGAAACCCGCAAGCATCGTTCTCCAAAAAGTCGTTTTCCCGCATTCATCGTTGTAAAAAAAAAAAAAAAAAAAAAAAAAAAAATCCTCGCCGAAATGAAATTAAAAGTTATGCAAATCCATATGGTATGCAAACTGGAATTACTTCTTTTATCCTAAGATAACTCATTTATGCAGTTTGTGTTAATGATGGCGAGAATAATGCAAATAAAGAGTAGTTGCATATAGCAGAGGTTATGATTATGTTTCCATTAATCAAGATGTTGCAATATGAGTTATTCTATGCATAGAGAATATGTGTGGTAATGCAAAAAATGAAAACTAGTCGTTGAGGGCCACCGTAATACTTACCCATCATGGATATGTATATGAAAATAAAACATGTGAAAACTATTTATACAATGCATTGCAATTCATAAACAAAATTTAAATATTGTTAATATACATAGTAATGCCATATTAAAGAACTGCTGATGTACCAATTTCGACAAATTATATAAAACGCCAAACTACTCAAGTAGTACCGAACTGCGTAAAAGAAACATCCGTATAACTCCAAAAATAATAACTCTATAAACTAACAATTAACTGCGTCGGATGAAGCGTCTCATTTCCAATTAAAATATACCTCTGAATTGAAATTTGATTGAAATACAGGGTCATGAAAAATCGAAGAATGTGGAAAACAGGATTACAAATATCTCGGCAATTAATAGTCCGATCGACCTCGTTCTATATGAAAAATGTGTGTTATTTTATTGCCTTTTACGGCCATTCCTTAGAACAAAAAAATTCGAAAATTTTTGTATATCTTTCATCAGAACGAATTTTTCGAGAGTCCGAAAAAAATAGTTCCGGACAAACAAAAACGGACGGAAGGCAAAAAAAAAAAAAAAAAAAAAAAAAAAAAAAAAAAAAAAAAAAAGTTCTAAAAATATGTTTTTTGGAATCTCCACTATCTAAAACATGTAAATCCGTCAAAAAATTTTTTTTCCGATTTTCAAAACGATTGCAGGATTTACCCTATAATACGTAGGATGGGTAAGTAATAAAGGCGAAGAAGCAGAGGATAGCGCTCATGCCGATGAAGCTGAGTCTCCATTGCTAAATCTGTCCAATGTAATTACGGCTTTGAATCTGTATGAACCCTTAGATATGCGTATGAAATTACAGAAAATGACCAGGAAAATGTTGTATATCCTGAAAATTTATTTTTTGATATTTAAAAAATGAACGAAAAATCAAACAAAATTATTGATTTTTTAAAAATAAATATCAATTTTCAATAACTTCGATTTATTTCTTTTAGAGTTTAGTAAGCTACAAATTAGTATTTATTAGTATGCAATAAACATTGCATGCATTAGTAATACATAAACATTGAGTTTTTTCGTGTTTTGAAGTTAATCCGCATTTATCGCTTTTTTCCTCGTACCCCTTGAAAAACGATGGATCGAGCCTCTACTGTAATTCTAATTTTCTTATCGCTGTCATGCGTTAAAAATTATATTAAATGTAGTCCCCAATCCACCCTGTAGCGGAGATTATCGCTACATATCTTTTCCTCTTCATAAATGCAATAATTATTTCCCTTTAATAAATTCTTTGGTTTATTTTAGTTTCCCTTTTCACTAATAAACCCATTAGTTAAATTAATTCTACATTTAATAGTTAAGTTCTAACTTTCATACTCCCACTAATAGAAGTAAAACTTTTCATCTTTTGGAGCTCTCTGTATAAAATTAATAATACATCTTCCTTTCTCACAAATTTTCTGTTGTGTCTGTGAAAAAACATCTGCCCATAGAAACCGCACTTATTAACAAAATAAAGAAAGCTCTGGGCTTAGTTCATCATAATCTTTTATCCGTTACATTTTTATTAACATCTGCCTCCCACACCCTGTTTTCATTCTCACAATTAATGCTTAAAACTAGAAATACGTTTATCTCTGTTTATCCTGACTGTGCGTTCTTTCTATTCAATTGCGCATCTGGATAACTTAAGGTTTTGTCTGCAAAAGGCAAATGTATGTAATGATTTGCTTATCTCAGTTACTTCCCAAGCTTAAGATATTTCTTTAACCCTATAAAATATTCGCAGATGTGAAAATAATCCTGGGGTTCCCAGACCGCAAATGTACTCAATGATACTGAACGTGTGGTTTATCAAATATCGCCAAAATTCTTTGTATGGAAGACTTCTGATCCCTTTTGGCGATAAGAGCTATGACATTGTATCGTCACTTCGCGGATTGCTTTGATACTGACAAGATGTAGACTATCCTCAAGGAAGACCTAACTTGTCAATGGACATTATACTGGAGAGATGTGTATGTCCGCGCAAAGAAATAGTTCCTTATTGAATTTTGAAGAAAAACCCCTTTAAATTTGATTTTTTTTAGATTTTTCCATTGAAAAACGATTAACTGATTAAACAAAATATATTTAACTTATTGTATGCTCATATATATTGCAAATACTAGTAATATTCAAGGTCAATGTATTGATTCGCGCATAAGAGTTCTGGCGAGATTTTTGGCGGTAGAAACAAATGACTAAGCAACCTTTACCTCCCACAGAGAAGTAAGAGGGGAGAAATTCCCATGTCATTTTTGGAGATAGACGATTTTTCATGTCTAATCAAATATTTTATTTTTAAAACTACTAAATATAGAATAAAAATTTCGATGGATTCGAATTTTTCGGAAAATTTCACCTCAAGTACATACTAAATATGTTGATGGAAGTATGTAAATTAGCAATAATTATCTTTAAAAATAAATAAAACGAGTGAAAGAAGTTCTTTATATACAATTTTCGAAGAGGATAGACAATATAATAAACATGATATAACTTTCATGTTTCTGCATACACAAAGTATTCTTATTTTAATTACGAAGAGTTGATAGGAAGATAAATCCATTCATCTTCTAATCAATGGTATAAATTTAATATTTCAACAGTATGTTAGATTCAAAAACAAGAAACTTTTCTTTTCTTTTTTTTTTTTAAATAATGATACATTTTACTACTAGGGGAAATTATATGATTTTTAGTCTTTGGTTATAATTAAATAAAATTTAACACTCAACAATGATTTTTTAAGTAACAATTTTATTTTAAAAATATTTCAAGTAATTAAAACACAGTAATTGTTAGATATGAACAGCCAATTTCCAATTCAGGTCTTTAGAGATACATTTGTAAGAAAAAAATTATTGAAAATCTTTACAAATTGCATTCTTAATAATAATACAGTAGAAACCCGCTAATTCGGACCCCGATAATCCGGATCTCCGGATAATTCGGATCGGTTTGTTCATTTTTTTTTTTTTCAAGTTTGAGAAGCGATTGGCTAACTTCCATAACATTAACTTGTTTCATCGTCGTATTCTAAATAAAAAAAAACTTTTTCTGACATGTTTTCGGAATAATTAAGCAAAGTAAACATTATTACTGTCTACAAATATTCAATAAGTTTAACATAAAGGTGACTTTCTGTTAGTAGGTTATATTTTATTTCATTTTTTCTAATTCTCCGGATAATCCGGATTTTCGATATTCCGGATTGGGTCCGGTCCCAATTAATCCGAATTATCGGGGTTTTACTGTAATAATAATAAAATATATTAAAATAATCTACAATGTTTGTTATATTTCGTATGAGCATTACAAGGAAGATATATGTTTGTGTGTATATAAGGAAAAGTATTAATTATTTTCCAGGGAAAAAATTAAAATTAAAAAGAGAAAACAGGGGGAAAGAAAAATAGTCATGTAAGACTTAAATTTGAACTACTTTGTGATACTCGTGGTTTAATAATTAAATAATGTGTGAAACCATATGAAAAAATCAAATAACACACTCAGAAACAAAACAAAAATTTAAAAAAATTAAAAATAAGTTTCTACCAAAATTTAACAAAATAAAAATTATTATTATTATTATTATTTTATTTTTTTACATATTTTTTTTTATAATTTTGCAAAACCTGTCATAAAAAAGGCAAGTTGTAGGATACCAAGTTGAAATTTTGCCTGATGTTTGTCGGATATGTTAATATGATATGGTATACTCTTTTCACACACTTTTTGAACAAACTTTCCTGTTCTTTTTTAAAGGGAGGTAGGGGGCATCTGAATTAAAATGCATCTTTTTTTAATATAAATTAATTTTTTAATATAAAAAATGTTATTCATTTCATCTTTTTATTACATCACGTATTTACTAATTACTACTTGATGGGAAAAAAATCTGTTTATTTTATGAGTAATATTTATTTAAATTCTCACCTGCCCAAAAAATGCCTGAGCCCGTTAAAATTCGCACAAAACGCGAAAAATTTATAATTTTCACGAATTTCAAATACAACAAATTAAAAAAAAAAAAAAAAAAAAAAAAAAAAAAAAAAAAAAAAAAAAAAAATCTGCATTCCCTTGGAAGATGTAAATTTGATTACTTTTATTAATGTGAAAAATAGCATCAAATTGAGATTTTTCTCAATTTGATGCTATTTTTAATTTTAGGGTAAAAATGCCATTAAGAATGACTGAAACTTAAAATAAATGCTGAATAATAATTTAGAAAAAATCGATATTGTTTTAAAATCATTGCACAAACACGAAAAAACTACAAAAATTGCATAAAAATTTTCAAAAATCATTTTACTAATTCCGAATAAATTTCGAAACAATTTTAAAATTTGTTGTATTGGACTAAAAGTTTAAAACCGGGTTTATTTTTAATAATATCGGAAAATTGCCGCGAAATACAAGACCCCGTTAAGTCTCATGAGAATCGGAGAAATTCAAAATTCGCCGATGTCAAAATTTAGCAAAATATTTACAACTAATGCAATCGATACTCCTTCAGGAATATAATAAAAATTATTCATGGAACGGGAAAACAAAAGAATTGGTAACATCAACTCGCTCAAATTTATTCCTCCAACCAACGATTAACAGCCAAATCTGATGATCCAAGAATATATTTCCGCAGTAAACAAATAATATAAATTAAATCCGAAAAAGAATTTTTTGCGCGCCAAAACCATCGCTATATCTCCCAGTATGGAAACCCTGACGACGCCAAGTCCGTAAACAGGCTCGCTAAGCATAAACTCCATTGACAAGTTAGGTCTTCCTTGAGATTAGAGCTCTCTCAGAATCCCCTCCCCTTATGGGGAGTTGCACTGTCATATCTCAAGTTAAATAAATGCATCGTCGTAAAATGTAACTCTCGCCTTTTCGGAGTTTTTTTGTGTGTGCTTCTTTTGGTAAATCACCTGGGCCTATGAACTAACACCTTTACATATTATTTCTGGTGCATCTGGCCTTTTTTTTCTCCGGTCAAAAAAAAAAAAAAACGCACACACACAGAGAGACTTTAAAAAAAATCATCATAATTAAAATCTTCGATAAAAAAAAATCTTGTATCAAGCACCCTCGGACATCAATGAAACAGCGCTACTCCAAAAAAAGAAAAAAAACCTTTAAAAGTCGACGAAATGTATGCATCAAACATCGACGGACTGTTTTCTACAAAGCGCTCTCCTTTTCTCTGAAGTGCCAAGGCCGTATGTATTTTTGTGTGACGTATTTCCCTCCCCGAAACCTGCAGTATTCAATTATGTTTTCTCCTGCACTCAAGAAAGATTGCTGCTGTTTTCGCTCTTTTCAAGAAAAGTGCCACTTTCGTTTTCGATGCGTCAGAAATTGACTGGGTCAACTGTTTTCCCTCGCAACGCCAGCTGTTCGGGATACTGTGTTATGTGCAGAAATATCCCACCACTCGGTTCAAGGTCGGAATTTTTGTTTCAGTTCACGTTTTACCGGAAACCGAAAATCTTCGTGCTCTCTGCCGATGAGAAGTTGCATTCTGATTTCATCTACTGTGTTTTTGGTGGATGCAACATAGGCAACAAGCATACTCAACGGGTCTGTTGTGTTACCGAAAATTATCGGTGAGGCATGCAAAATAAATCAATGTGGACCCAGTGGTGTTGCTAGTAAATAAATCGTGTTATGTTAAAGTCATATGTATGTCAGCGCTCTGTGATAAAACATTGTGTCAAAAATATATAACCAGTGTGAAATTTGTGCAAAAAAAAAAAAAAAAAACGGGTCGTCGTACCCATACATAATTAGTGAAAAGAGAATAAAATAGTGTGAAAGTTTAATTATGTCAAGAATAAATCAGACAAAAAAAGCTATGAGGTCACGATCTTAATGGTGCAATAAGGGGTCGTCGCACCCATTGTTGTACCTACAGTTTTATTCTCTCTCTAAACAAGCTTTGCTTAAAAATAAGTGCTGTGCAAAAGAAAAAATAATAATAATAATAACATTTAAAAGGTGATAAAAAAACATTAAATTAACAAAATTTTACGTTGTGGAACATCTGCATGAGCGCACGGCAACAGTTCATTTCTTTTATTGCTTAAAAAAAAAAAAAAAAAAAATGATTTGTAGTTAGTTTACTTTATTCTTTTTAGCAGCTTGAACAGAGAAGATTTTTTAAATTTAAATATAGTGCATTTTTGAAATTCTATATGTTGTAACGGAAACAAAATACATTTTAAATGTTAGTATTTAATTTGAACTTTTGAAAGTATTCTTCTCTTTTCATGCTCAATTTTCAAAAGTATTATCATTTTCAGTGCATGTTGTTTTAGTATTTATGTGTTGCATACTTAAATATCACAGATTTTTATTATTTTATGTGTTCGCGCATTAATTTTTCGCTGACATTACTTGTCCTTAATTAATTGCAGTTTGAGATTCCCATTCTCGTTTTTACTAAATTTTTGCCATTAACTATACCAGTACCTTGTTAAACAAGCCTTCTTTGATTTTTTTTACTTTCGGTTGTCAAGAAACAAGGGAATTTTGGCATTGGTATTTTTGAATGGTTAATTAGTTTATTTTTGAAGGCAGTACAAGTTTAAAAAAAAAAAAAAAAAAAAAAAAAAAAAAAAAAAAAATTTTGTGTGCATTTTTAAAAAAAAGAAAAAAAGCGTATTATTTAGTGTCTGCATTTTCATTGTTTTGTTTGCTAGGCTCACATTTTGTTTACCCCCCCCCCCCTCATTAAATGTGTCTTGATTCACTCGTAACTTACCAGGGTTTACTTTCTGACTAATGCAAAATTTAATTTTTGGTTTTGCCTTGCATTTTCATGTTATTTCCACCAAATTATTAATTTTAATACTGGTTAACAGTCACATTTTTTTTGTGCACCTAGTTTATTTATACATCTTTCTTTTGATTTATATTTGTGTTTTTCCTTTTGGTAAACATCTATGGCTGATATTGAGCTAAACCAAGCTTCAGCTACTTCCCAAACAATGTCAGAGAGAGATAATAAATTTGGGTCTACTTTTGGACAATCACAAGTTTCAATATCCCCTTTACTTGATTTTTATGAGGAAAATTTAACAAAGTTTTCAGACACAATTATCGCTGAAGCCACAGCATTTCAAAATCAAATACAAAATCAAAACAACACTGATACACTTATCTCTAATTTTAAGGAACTCAAATTCACAATTGAATGGGATCTTAATATTTTGAAAGAGACCTTTCAGGGACTCAAAGATGAATACACTAAGGTAAAACATGAAAAACAAAATTTATTTTTGGTAAATAATAAATTGTTAAACGAGTACGTGACTTGTCTCAGGAACTTGAAAGTAAAACTAAACCTCATATATCAAATACTCAAAAAGATAGCACTCCTTCGGTTAATACTGCTTGTTTAAAATCTGTTCAGAATATGTCCACACAGACAGATAACAAATTCATTATCAAATCTCCACACACTACAATACATGAAAGTGGCAATACAAATCCCTCTTTCTCTAGTAATCAACAGGTTAATGATTTATGTGACAGTAACAATTTTCATCCCAGTATTTTCAGTACCCCTAGGAAAGATTGTACCAATTTTATCCCTGTTGTAATCATGCGTTTGCCTGAAAATTTTGGCATACCTGACATTATTTTGGCTATTTCAAAACTAACTGATAATTCTTCGCCTCCCATTCAATTTCAAAGCAAAATAAAAATAAAGCATTGTAATTTATTTAACTGGATTTTTCTAATGCCATCCCACTTTGCTGAAATTTTGCTTGTACATAAACATATTATTATTCAGGCCACAAAGTTTACTCTTAAAAGGTACATAGATATAAAAAGATGTTTTACATGTCAGAGTCTTTTTCATTTAAGTAAATTTTGCCCTAATGACATAATATGCCCTGTCTGTGCTATGTCACATAAAGATCCTAATTGTGTAAACACACCAAAATGCATTAATTGCATGAGGTGCAATGAATCAAGTAATACCCATTTTGACATTCAACATACAGCTTTTTCTCATAACTGCTCAGCTGTCAAGAGATATATAAACATACAAAGACAATCGCTTCATACAACTGAGTTTATTTCGAATGAGAAATGATGCTTTTTTTCTTTAATTTTTCCTGGTCACACATTACATACTAAAGGATGATTTCACTACGCTTTTTATGCATTCTTTATACATTTTGACAGATTTGTTTTTCTTTTTATAAAACATTTAGTATTTTGTTCCCTCACATTTCCTGTTACACTTTAAATTTTAACAATGTTTCTTCACATTAATCTTGTGTACAAATGCATTTTTTTATTTCTTTCTCTTATTCGGCTATCAGGTGCACAGATGGTTGAGTAATAGAAGGAAGGCAAGTAAGAGTGAAAATTTTGATGCGGGTCGTCAATTTTGTTTTCACTTGGTTTTGGTTGTTTCGTGTTGGTGTACACAATCATTTTAAACATATTTACACATAAGCACACTTTTCTTTCCCCAGTTAACTTTTGTGGATGCAGTAACAGGAATGCAGTTAACATTAATAATATTTATACTCTATTGTTGTAGAGCCTACATTTTCCACATTTAATACATTTTTCATGGTAGATAGATATTTTTTTTTGGTTCTCAATTAGATTTTAACTTTAAAAGGATTGTTGATAGTATAATTACATTTTTACTTTCCTCAACTTTGAGTTATATATTTTTTTTCTTTTCAACAAGGTCATGTGTTTTTCTCTCGGTCAAGGTATAATAGATACCAGGTCATGTGATTTCTTTTACACACATTTTTCTTTCATGTGTTTTTACACAAGGTCATGTGCATTTCTCTCTCGGTCAAGGTATATTAGATACCAGGTCATGTGATTTCTTTTACACTCATTTTTTTTCCTTCATGTGTTTTTACACAAGGTCATGTGCATTTCTCTAGGTCAAGGTATATTAGATACCAGGTCATGTGATTTCTTTTACATTTTTTTTCTTTCATGTGTTTTTACACAAGGTCATGTGCATTTCTCTAGGTCAAGGTATATTAGATACCAGGTCATGTGATTTCTTTTACATTTTTTTTCTTTCATGTGTTTTTACACAAGGTCATGCGTTTCTCTAGGTCAAGGTATATTAGATACCCGGTCATGTGATTTCTTTTACACAATTTTTTTTATGTGTCTTTTTGGCACAAGGTCATGCGATTTCTTACACTATCACATTGTTTTTGTTTTTTTTTCCAATATACACTCAGTCATGTGCAATACACTAGGTCATGTGGTACACTAGGTCATGCGAATACACTTTAAGTCATGTGCAACATATCAGGTCATGTGGTTCTTACATTTTTCTCTTATTTCTCTGGTTGAGGATTGTACACCAATTTCACTTGTTTTCTCAAAACTCGTTCATAATAACACACAACACTGTCATGTCATGTGTTTACATTTTTACACTTTTGTCATGTGATATGAATCCTTCCCTCATTAAATATAAAAAGTTGCTTTGTAATTAGGTAGTTGAAAACCTCATTCATACAAATACCTTGAATATTTTTCTTTTAACACACTTACCGTAAATTCTCTTCAGTTCATTTTTGTTGTTTTTTTGTTAAAAGGCTCATTCTAACACATAAAAACAATTGACATTTTTTTACAGTTTGTCATGCTCACACTTATACATTGCATCTCCATTGTTCAATGTTTTATTTTTTCCCTTTACATATTACAGTGCTTCAAAAGACACTTAGTTTTTTTTTTGTTTGTCACATCTACATTATAGGTTTATTTGATTTTTTTTCACACTACATGTAAATTCACTTGTTACACTTACCTCTTTTTATGTAGTGGCAGTACATGAAAAGAAGGTCACTTACTTCACTAATAATTAATTTTCATTACATGCATTTTATCACAACATTGTAATTCCACAATAATTACAAATTATTTTAGACAGCGAAATAGTACCATGCAAAAAAAAAAAAACCTTGTATCATTCTTATTTTTGAAATATTCCAGTTGTAGTAGCACCTAAACCTGACCATTTGTTTACCTTACCCGGACTGACTGTTTCAATTTAATTTATGAGATGAATTACATTTCATCTTATAGTTTTATTTTTGCATTTTTTAATTTTAGCCCCAAAAAGTCGTGAACCGTTCAAAATTATGCCCCAAGGTTTCACGCCACACCTGTCTTGCGAAACATTTTTACCTTGAATTGGCCTACCAATTCTTTTATGTTAAATTTTAAGTGACTTCCAAGCGCGCTCCTTTCGTAGATCAGTGCGATTTTACTGAGGAGCGGGGCGGACTTATATTGTACGCAATGTGGGTTCGTCCACTACTCCCTTCCCCCCTAAGGCCGACGTCTTAAACCGAAGCCATAATACTTGTACTTTTTATACAAGAATAAGGGCTACAACCTTTTTATGGGCATGCCAGTGGCATCTCTTTTTTTAGTAGTCCTGTGCCTTATGCACAAATTTTCATTTTCAATTTTTAACAACATACACTATTTTTAGAACATATTATTTTAGTTAGGTTTCTTTTATTTTGTTTTAAATATACTATTTGTGTTTTGTGTTTTATAAATATATATATTTTTGCTTGCAATTATGCCATTTTGATCTCAAAAAGGATCAATTTAAAGAGAAGTCATGAAACAAAAAAAATCTAAGAGGTGATCACAATAAAAAAAAGAATAAATAAAATACTTCTCTCAATGTTTTGTTCATGACATAACACAATAAAAAGCTGGTACCAGTGCCACAATAAACAAATTAAATAAAGGATCCGATATTATGTAAATATTGTGTGGCAAATTTTTGAACTTTTAAGGAGCTCCCTGTCATGACAATTATAAAGATATATATGGCCATTTTTTTTTTATTTACATATGCTGCAAGCAAATAGATATTCAATCATTTTTGTAGTACTTATATATATATACTTGTATGTTTTTGATATGTGTTCTTATATATTTTGGTAGACGACACATTCAGTATCCTCAAAATTATGACAACAATAGTGAAATTAAAAAAAAAAAAAAACTTTAATACAAGTATAAAGTTTTTTTTTGTGGTGGCTGGGGTGAGTTATGTAGCGGAGATTATCGCTACATATCTTTTCCTCTTCATAAATGCAATAATTATTTCCCTTTAATAAATTCTTTGGTTTATTTTAGTTTCCCTTTTCACTAATAAACCCATTAGTTAAATTAATTCTACATTTAATAGTTAAGTTCTAACTTTCATACTCCCACTAATAGAAGTAAAACTTTTCATCTTTTGGAGCTCTCTGTATAAAATTAATAATACATCTTCCTTTCTCACAAATTTTCTGTTGTGTCTGTGAAAAAACATCTGCCCATAGAAACCGCACTTATTAACAAAATAAAGAAAGCTCTGGGCTTAGTTCATCATAATCTTTTATCCGTTACATTTTTATTAACATCTGCCTCCCACACCCTGTTTTCATTCTCACAATTAATGCTTAAAACTAGAAATACGTTTATCTCTGTTTATCCTGACTGTGCGTTCTTTCTATTCAATTGCGCATCTGGATAACTTAAGGTTTTGTCTGCAAAAGGCAAATGTATGTAATGATTTGCTTATCTCAGTTACTTCCCAAGCTTAAGATATTTCTTTAACCCTATAAAATATTCGCAGATGTGAAAATAATCCTGGGGTTCCCAGACCGCAAATGTACTCAATGATACTGAACGTGTGGTTTATCAAATATCGCCAAAATTCTTTGTATGGAAGACTTCTGATCCCTTTTGGCGATAAGAGCTATGACATTGTATCGTCACTTCGCGGATTGCTTTGATACTGACAAGATGTAGACTAGAGCTCTCTCAGAATCCCCTCCCCTTATGGGGAGTTGCACTGTCATATCTCAAGTTAAATAAATGCATCGTCGTAAAATGTAACTCTCGCCTTTTCGGAGTTTTTTTGTGTGTGCTTCTTTTGGTAAATCACCTGGGCCTATGAACTAACACCTTTACACACCCCCCCCCACTTTTTTTATAGTGAAATATGAAAAGCTGTTTGATTTCTTAGTAATTAAATTAAAAATTGTACCGTAATTTCCAATGTATAATCCGCGGATCAGACAATTCTTTTGAACCCAGAAATGTTATTTGGTGATTGAAAACAAATGCGAACAATGCGAACACTGTAAGCATGGTGATGGACCTCCTAGTTAAAAAAACAACTTTATATCCAGATTATCAATGTAAGCCGTGTTGCATGAGCTTAGGGAGCCATAAAAAAAAATAATAAAAAAAAAAAATAGTATTTAGTTGTGGGAAGCCACAATTAAGATAAAAAATATTAGCTATCAAATAATAAAAGATAGAGCAAGAAAAAATTAAAATAAATAAAAAGAAAAATAAAGGAAAAGAAACTTAAAATGTTCGTAATGTTCGAGAAGCAAATGACGAAAAAGAAACCGAAGGGTCGCCCCAACTAGAAAAAAAAAGTCTCTTTTCAGAGACCATACATTTTTAAATTAACGAAAGATTTTAAAGTTAGTTAACACTAACAGACTAACAATTTTTTTTTTAATTTTAAATATATAAAAATATACAAAAACAAACAGACAGAAAAGTATAAGTGAGGGTTGAGGGAAACTCAATCATCCTCTTCCAAAAGTAGGGTGAATCTGGGACGTTTCCTATTAATGGGGTCAGAAACCTCATAATCTGGTAGCTCCGCTACAATTTCATTTGGTAGATTATACAAGGATTCATAAAAGTTTTTAAAAAGATGATTAATACGTTTTTTAAGAGAAGTTGTTTTTAGATCTCTACGAATAGTAGAGTTTCTTAAGTATCTACAGCCATTGCGTATATAACGTAGGTTTTTATTATGAATGCCATACAGACTCTTCATATTAGATTTGCAAGCAAACCCCCAGATAGGGCAGGCGTAGGTTAATACAGATCTAATGCAAGCATTATAAAGGATCAGTTTATTGTCAATAGATAGAGTTTTGCTTTTAAGGAGAGGAGAGAGAGCTTTAGAAATGCCGGCGACCTTACCCCGAATTTCAATAAAATGTTTCAACCAGGTTAACCGTGGATGACACCTAAATATTTAGTGAAGTCAGCCCAGGGGATAGTAGTGTTGTTAACAGTTAGTCTATTAGGATAGTCTCTTTTTCTAGAAAAATAAATAGCAGCAGTTTTATTTTCATTAAGTTTTACACGCCACTTAGTACACCAGGCAATGAATTCATCGATGTGTTTCTGAAGGATTTTGTATAGTGTGAATGGATGGTGTGCAGAGGCATACATTGCCGTGTCGTCCGCATACAGGGCAAGATAAGTCCTCAGTGTTCTGGGTATATCGTTGAAAAAAATTTTAAATAATGTAGGGCCGAGAACAGAGCCTTGAAGAATTCCCGAGAGAATTCTGTAGAGTGTAGAAAGTATTTTATTAACGCGGACACAAAAAGTGCGGTCGCTAAGGTACGAATGTATGAGATGTATAAGTCTGGCATTAATTCCAAGCTTAATGTTGTACGACATGGCTCTCAGTTTACCAGATCGCGTTTTAATTTTAAAACTATTCTACGTTAACAGTTCAAACAGTGCAGCTGCTTTACGTGAATTTAGGCTTGTGAAAGGCATGCGTAAAGGAAAAGGTCCTTTGACACCGAGTGCATTAAGAAGAATGGCAAAAAAATTCGAGGAGCTTGGATAGTTTACTGTAAAATATGGAAGAAGGAGGAAACCATTATCTCTCCGCACTCAAGAAGAAATTGCTACTATTATTATAGAGCCATCAGAGACTCCGGAAGCCGGTCCTAATGCACGTGGAGTAGCCCGAAATTTGGATATTCCATAAGCTACTGTTCGTAAAGTCCCACGATAGGTAATCCAATTTTATCCATATAAAATTAGTTGTCATCAACAACTGGTACCAGGTTACCCTTAGCAAAAAATGGCATAGGATTTTTTATGGAAACAGATGGTTTTATATGGAAAATCATAAAAAAATTAGGTCATTATATGTAAACATATTGTATTCATATGGTAAACATTCATCGCTCTATGGTATTGCAGAGCAATGTCTATGGTAAAGTTATAGGATAATGATATATACCATACATTTTATGGTATCCAGAGAAATGTGTATGGTAAAGTTATAGGATAATGATATACACCATACATGATATGGTATTCCATAACCAGGTGTATGGTAAAACTATAGGGAAATGAAATTTACCATACATTCAATGGTGTTCCATAGCGTGATGTATAGTAAAATAATACATAATTGTTTGCACCATAAATTGTATAGTATTTCAAAGCATGGTGTATGGTAAAATCTTAATGCCTTTTGAAAGGTTATAATATATTAGATTTTGTGTAACTATAATGTAAAATTACTCGGTTGTGGTCATCTCAAAACTTTCTACTATCTTTATGTATGTCTTATGCACTTCTAAAAAATAGAATCATAGCAACGCCACTGGTTAGATAGTTTAAACCAAAATCTATTTAGGAACAACGTATGTTAACTTATAACCAGTCTAATGAAAATCCCTTGATCTCAAATTAATATAACATAAAATAACATATTATTTTAATCTTATATAATTCATATATATGAGTGTGTAAATGCGTTAAAAATAAAAAAAAATCTTGAGAAAAATAAATTATTCAATAAAAATATATAATTGACATATTTCCTATAAAATTCTAACAGCGAATAAAGGAGTCAGGAACACACATAAAAAATACTGCATTAAAAAATTATCTGATTTTTTATGCTTATAATGACATTTTTTAAAAATCATATTTAGAAAAGGAAATATTATGTGTTTTTTTTTACGTTTTCAGCATCTAGCTTTTAAGCATTGATTGTCATGGATAAGACTTCTTGTATGCGTTTTTCTTCATGATGGGTTTTCACAATTTCTCACATTTAAATTGTTATAACTCAAGAACCGTTAAACATAAATACTTTAAAATTAGAACATGCCTTTTTTTAATTGCTTTACTTTAATTTTGATTCAGCAAATTTGAAAAAAATATTTATTTTTTAAAGTATTATTTTTTTTCAAACTTTTACTTTAAATAAAATTTTTATTAATATTTTTAAAAAGGCTGAATCAAAATTAAAATGTAGGTGTTTCTGTTTATTTAATTGCTAAAAATTTAAAATTCTACAAATATTACATTGAGTTACAATAATTTTTAATTTCCCTCCACTTTTTTTAATAAATTTTAAATTAAAAAAAAATATAGAGAAGTTTTATCATGTGATTTTGTTTTAAAATGGCGTGTTTAATATCACAAAAAATTGCGAAATTTTATTTCAATAAAAGATTTTTTAATGTGTCCCGGACCCCCTCAAAATAAACAAATTGTCAAAAATAGCCTATAATTGTTTAAAGAAAATCTTTTTGAATTTATTTTAAAAAGGACCTACAAATATTTGAATCACCAAAAGAATTTTTGAAATATCTTTTAAAAATATTAACAACAAATTATTAATACATATATATTAATATAATATATTATAATATGCTAATTAAATATTAATAAACTTAATAGTAAAAAAAAAAACGGTTTATAATTAATTCACGTTATTTGATAATTTTAAAGTCATTTTATATGGAACAACAAGGATTTTTATTTTATTTAAAAGTTAAAAATTATTAAAAAGATTAAAAATTATTTTACGATCTATAAAAATATCAAAAAATCTACCGATATTTTTATCGACCTCAAATTATGATAATATGTGAAATAATAGTGTTATTATTATGTTCTTATGGTATTTCATATATGTGAGCAGAGTCTATGCGTTATAAATAAAAAATCCTATGGGAGAAATAAAATGATTTAACAAAAATATATATTTGATAACATATTTCCTATAAAATTCTAACAGCGATTAAAGAAATTTGTAATTACAAACTTCAAAATTACAAACTTTTGTCAATACAAACACATTCTTAAAACTGCATTAAAAATTGCTATATTTTTTCTTATGCTTATAATGATGTTTAAATCATGTTTTCTATTATAATTCGAAGAGACAATAGTCAGACAATAGTAGTATTTTTTTGTTTTGGTTTTTATATTCATTTATATTCATTTTATATGCAACAAGAAAGTTTTTATTTTATTTTATTTAAACGTTAATAATTATTGAAAAGATTAAAAATCATTTTACAATGTATAAAAATATTGAATATATCTATTAATCTTTTTGGTATTAAAATTTAAAAGAAAGATTAAAAATTTCCGTAAAAATTATTTAAAAAATAGTAATATATTTTTTTTACTTTAAAATTAAAAAAATGCTCGTAAGTAAAGAATTAATATAATACATTAATATAATCATTAGAAATATATTATATACTAAGTTATCAAATGATTTCTTATTCTTATTAAATATTATTTCTTATCGACTTTCTATTTTTTTTAAATTAATTTTAATAAACAGAAAATAGTTTTTTCTTTAATTAATTGGATTTTATAACTTAAAAATATTGGTGCGAATGTACTTTACTCTCCTTCTTGGCGCGATTTTTAAAAATCGCCAAATTGGCGCGCTTTTGCGTCTTGTCTCCCGGAGCGTCTTTCTCCAAAGCTCGCCACACACTACAGAGACATACGTCAAAAATCGTGCAATATGACGCAATCAAACCGGTTTTTTCTCTCTTATCACTGTGAAATATTCCATGTCGTACGTTTTTTCGTTCAATGTTTGGCCTGCCACTGACCAGTTATACATTGAGCGAAAAAACATGACACACTGTTAAAAATTTGAAACTTTTGCTACATCGTCACCGATTAAAAAAAAAAATTTCACAATAAATATATAAAACCATTGACTTTCTAATATACTAATAATAAATAATATACTAATAAATCTAATTTCTAATAATAAAACTTTATATGCACCAGTTTCTAAAACAAACAAAATACAATAGCCATAAAAAAAATTCACTTACCTTTACTTATTTATATTACGGAATCCTACATAGAGGATACTTTATTTTATTTATAATTTATCCAAGAAAATACATCACGCGTTCCAAATTAAAAATCTATCCAACAAACTAAAAGAATTATTTCTGCTTCCAGATATCGTTTCATGCGGCAGACGATTCAGTAATTACAAAATTTAATGCAATGTTTTAATCTAATGTCCGGTATTCAGGCACATTTTGCGAATACAGAGATAACAAAACGAGATTGAACAATCAGAAAACGGCATTCAAAGTTTTTGCTTTTTTAAGTGAGCGAATTTTCTGATTGGTCAATTTCGTTTCGCTAACAGCACAAAATCTATCCAGATTTCTGCTATGAAAAATACTTTTGTTCCTTAAAAAACTCAGCGTAAAAAACTATTTAAGCACTGTAAAAATTAAAAGAAATGAATTTTAAAAAGACACTGCGTACATTCAAGCGAATTATTTTAAATTGGGGAATTTCTTATTTGTGTATTTTACAGATATTATTTATATCAATAAAGAGTCACAAAAATAATTGTGTACTTATCAGCGCCGTGCGAAAGGGGGGGGGGCGAAGATGGCAGTTTTACGGGCGCAGAAATTTATACTACCAACGTCATTTTTAGCTTCTCACAAGAAAAAGTTCGGGGAGGGGGCGCCAAATTGAGACTTTGACCCAGTCACAGTTTCCTCTTCGTACGCTTCGTTCCATACTTAAAAGTTCGGGAAAAACAACTACTTACTAGAGATAAAAATTACAGAAAAGGAATTTTAAAATTTTGCTGCGTAAATTAGCACAAAGTTATATAAATTTTACAACTTACGTTCGTGAATTTTACAAATATTTTATTTCTAAAATTTAGTAAGGATATTTATCAAATAATATAATTTCTATATCATATAATTTCTATAATTTTAAACTGAAACATTATGACTGCATTAAAACAACAACAAAAAAAATCAGTGGATCCACAAAACTCGCTGTGCAGGAATCAGTAAAATGCATGAAACTCGTCGACGCCGCAATAACTAACGTGTGTATGAGCGCTTCGCGCCCATTAAAACTAAAAAAACATCAGTGGATCCACGAAACTCACTGTGCAGGAATCACTAAAATGTACGAAACTCGTCAACGCCGCAGTCACAAACGTGTGTATGAGCGCTTCGCACCCATTAAAACTAAAAGAACATCAGTACATCCACGAAACTCGCTGTGCAGGAATCACTAAAATACACGAAACTCGTCAACACCGCAGTCACAGACGTGTGTATGAGCGCTTCGCGCCCATTAAAACTAAAAAAAACATCAGTGGATCCACGAAACTCGCTGTAGAGGCATCACTAAAATGCACGAAACTCGTCAACTCCGCAGTCACAGACGTGTGTATGAGCGCTTCGCGCCCATTAAAACTAAAAAAACATCAGTGGATCCACGAAACTCGCTGTGTAGGAATCTCTAAAATGCACGAAACTCGTCAACACCGGAGTCACAGACGTGTGTATGAGCGCTTCGCGCCCATTAAAACTAAAAAAAACATCAGTGGATCCACGAAACTCGCTGTGCAGGAATCACTAAAATGCACGAAACTCGTCAACGCCGCAGTCACAGACGTGTGTATGAGCGCTTCGCGCCCATTAAAACTAAAAAAAACATCAGTGGATCCACGAAACTCGCTTTGTAGGAATCACTAAAATGCACGAAACTCGTCAACGCCGCAGTCACAGATGTGTGTATGAGCGCTTCGCGCCCATTAAAACTAAAAAAAACATCAGTGGATCCACGAAATTCGCTGTGTAGGAATCACTAAAATGCACGAAACTCGTCAACTCCGCAGTCACAGACGTGTGTATGAGCGCTTCGCGCCCATTAAAACTAAAAAAACATCAGTGAATCCACGAAACTCGCTGTGCAGGAATCACTAAAATGCACGAAACTCGTCGACGCCACAGTCACAGACGTGTGTATAAGAGCTTCTCGCCCATTAAATCTAAAAAAAAATCAGTGAATCCACGAAACTCGCTGTGCGGGAATCACTAAAATGCACGAAACTCGTCAACGCCGCAATTAGTAACGCATGCATGAATGCTGTGCGTCCATTAAAAGAAAACAAAAAAATCGCTGGTTTCACGAAACTCGCTAAGTTAGAATTCCTAAAATGCACAAAACTTGTCAAAACTGCGTTAACTAACGACACTATATAACCGAAAAATTATTCTCTGGATGCTCAAAAGTCGCATTGAAGAAATTTCTAAAATGAGCAAATTTGCGGTTATTAATGCAGATATCCAACTATTAAAATCTTTGTAAATTTGTACGAAAATACGGGATAAAATTTTGAAATATATTTTTTTTTATGTATTTATGGTACATATATATTGCGCGAATTTTTAAATAAAAAAGAAAGTTTTTCTGAAATAGGAATTCACTTTCAGTAAAATTAACACATCATCTCAATTTTTTAAATGAAATTGATAAATCATAACTTAAATCATTGAATATTTATTTCGAGAAATTTATTTCGTACCGCATACTTGTCTCCAAATGTATGTTATTATTTATTAAAATAAGAAATATCTTTAAAATAAAACGAAAAAAAGGCCGGGAAAATATAGTCATACATGTATAATGCAATCTTCTTTTTTAATTCAAACAATAATAGACTGATGTAACAATGAGATTTCATAAAAGCCAATCAAACAAAAGATAAGAAACCGTGCAATCCGGTTAAACCGATCAAAATTCCTGAACTAACAACTGTAGGCATGGAACGATCCGGTAACAAGAAAAAGCCATCAGAAGTGTCCAATCAGAAACGGCTTAGAAATCAGTACATTACGTAAACCGAAGCACTCCTTAGGGTTGCCATATTGAAGATCCGAGTGGAGAAAATGAAAATGCACGGTTGCCATGTCGAAACACTTATCGCTAAAAAAAAAAGTCGCCTTGGCGAAGGAGAGTAAAGTACATTTCACCCAAAATATTTGCTAAGATATTTACTCCATTCATTAAAATAATATATTAACTTATAAATACATGTCTATAAAACAATTTATAAAAAATAAAAAAAAAATCCTTTAAAACTACCTTCTTTTGTCAACCATTAACTTAGAACGAAAAATAATGATTTACCGAAACGCTTTATTCATATAACATTTTATAAGCGCACCTCATCACCCCGCATGGCCGAATGGTTAGGACGCTCGTCTCCCATCCCTACCGTCCGTGGATCAAATCCCACTGCTTCCCAAGGTCGAAGTGCATTAGTAAGCTTAGTTCCCAGTATTCCTAAAAGATGGCGCCACCAAAGTTGATATCGTTATTATTTTTTAATATATAGTACCATAAAGAATTACCATACACTTAACGTTTATATGGTTTTTCATAAGAATTACCATACACTTAACGATTATATGGTTTTCCATAGAGTCACTTTTACCATAGGCAAAAATCCATATGATTGCACTTATGGTGTTTTTTTATGGTAATTCTATGCCTTTTTTTGCTAAGGGTTAGAGCCCATGGACCTTGTATGTAAGAGTAGCGTCATGAGATCAAGTACGCATGCTCAGTGAAAGAAAAGTGGAGGATGGAAGATAACGCATGCAACCCTGATTTTTATGCTTGGCGCTTCCTCGCCCTTTGGTTACTTTTGATATTGCTAACATTATTATTTTAATGATCGTTCAAAAGAGACGAAAAAAATAAACAAAATAATTCTTCTTTTATTAGGACGATATTATAAATAAAGCATTCATTTCTGTTTTTGTCTTTATTATGACAAAAGTTGTACCAAGTGAAATTCTTTTATTCAAATACATTTAATATTTAATTTAAATTGGTTATTTAGAATACATTAAATATTTACTTACACATTTTCTCATTAGACTGTTTATAAAAGTACACTAAAGGAAGTCTCTCAACTTATCGAATTTAATCACTGAAATTATACATTTTAGTATTATATCACAGTACATTTGTAAAGGCATAAAAACTATATATGGTCTTAAGCAAATATTTAATCAATAACATTTCTTCGCTTGCGGAAATAGGGGGGGGGGTATAGTATATTGTTAATTTTCCAGACGTTTTGAATTTAACAATCTCTTATAAACTGTTAACCTTTGAGTGTGTGTGAATTCAACATTTATGCTTATGATTGATCTATTTATTTGGACCGAAAAATACAAAATATAAACATTAATCCCATTAGGCATTGCATAAAAAATAATTATTTTTTATAATTATATGCATTGTATATTTGTTTTATAAGCATTAAAAAATTTAATACCGATTGTCTCCATTCCTAAAATTTCTATTAAACAAAAAATTTTGAAAGAAATAGAATCATTGAGTAATCTTATAGAAAAGGAATTCATAATTGCATAAATAATTAATATATAATTTTTTAAATATTCCTCAAACTTCGGGATTTTTATAACAAATTTTTAGGGTTTATATTTTTTAATTACAATTTTAACGCTTAATAGCTAAAACCTTGTGTGGAAGATTACAATAATTAAAATCAACGTTTAACACACAATACACAAACACACACCACATACGTATACGTTTTGCGAGCACCAGGGCTCGCTTCCTCAGTGTATAAAAGTTAAAATGTTAAAAACAGAACCCCCCCCCCCCCCAATTGACAGCAAATCAGAGACCCAAATGATCGCAAACATAGTACCAAAATACCCACAAGCTTCAGCAACCAATAAGATTAAACCGGAAATGAGGTGTTATGACATAATAAATCTAACCAGAAAGTTGAGATGACGGTATACTTGAAAGATCATTAACCAAGGAGTTTTTTTGCTTTATGTAAATGGAGTGCTTCGAAAAAGTCTAAGTCTAGCGGAGTAGTGCATTTTTGGATAATAGTAGTAGAGGTAAAATTAAAATTATGGCCCTCCTCCCAACAATGAGAAGCAATAGAGGAATTCTTTAACTCTTTTCTTTTAACATAACCTATATGTTCAGCGACTCTTTTTCTGAGTTTACTAACTTGCTATGATTACTTACTTAACTTACCAACTTACTTAACTTACCAACTTACTTTACTTAACTACTTAACTTAACTTAACTACTTTAAACTTAACTTAACTTAACTTTTTAACTTAACTAACTTAACTTAACTTAACTTAACTTTTTTTACTTAACTTAACTTACTTTACTTAACTTACCAACTTATTTAACTTACTTACTTAACTTACCAACCTATGACTTTAGACATAGTATTAAAAACGGTCTCGCTCTTTTTTTTATTATTTCTTTTAACAATGCAAATATTTTTGGCATATTCACGACCTCATTTTCATACGGGATAGCATGAAATCTGCAGATGTTATTATCTAAATGACACCATTCCTTCAATTTTCCGAGAAAACTTTAACACCTGTATTACTCTTTTATTATCATCTAGTCTATTCAATCATAATTTGACTGCGACTAGTGCCTCAATAAAACTGACAAAATATGCAATTTTTTTTTGGGGGGGGGGGGCATTTTCTATAAATCATATAGGAAAACGAGAAACGTTATTTGATTTCTTACAATCGAAAAAAAGACGTTAATTTGTAAGCATTTGCTAATAAAAATAAACTTGTGAATACGGTAAAAAGTAATCAGTTTGAATTTGAGAACTACCCTCAAAATTCCTAGGAAAAAATAATAACAAAAAACTTATTTTTCATAAAAACAGGATACTTCAGGCATTATTATTAAAATGATTTGGAATCTAAAAATTTTTTATTTTCTCATAAACTGATTATATCTTGAATTATAATGATCTTTGCTTCAGAAGCAAACATTTGCTTTAGTAAATTATTTCTAGTAGCTTGATATTTTTATGTTGTTAAATTACGACATGAAAATATTTTAAACGTAATTTTATTCCATGGTATTACTAAATTAAAATTTAGGTTTATCTTTAATTATTAAAATATAGCCATTAGATCATGTCAAATATTAAAACTTGATTTGATTGAGAAAAATCGATCTAAAAATGTATAATATTTTCTTAACTAATAATAATATATTATAAATAAATAAAATATTATCGCGTAGTTATTTGGAAAGAATTGGTAAAAATAATAATAATAATAATAATAATAATTAAAAAAAAAAGGAAAGAAAAAAAAAAGTCTGAAATAAGTTTATTTTGTAGCAAAATATAGTAATACAATATTTTAAAACCTTAAATGTGCACATATAGAACACACCATAAAATATCAAATTTTAGCTGAAAATTTTAAATTTAATTATTTTTCCTATTTTTCTCATTATGATACGAATATATAGATTAATAAATAAATAAATAAATAAAAATAAAAAAAATAGAAAAAAATCATACAGTAAAAGGTTAATTTCGTAAAAATGAATACTGTAATAAGTTATCTCTAGTAATTAGCTATTTTTATGTTATTAAATTACGACGTAAAACTATTTAAAATGCAATTTTATTCCATGTTATTATATTAAAATTTATAATTCTTTTTAATTATCAAAATAATTATATTTAATATTAAAACTTAATCTCATTAAGAAAAATCAATCTAAAAATAATATCTTAACAGAAACTAAATTATTAAAAAAATAAATTAATTTACCTAAATATTAAAACTTAGTTTTTCAGAAAGAATAGATTTAAAAAATCAAATTTCTAATAAATCGAAAAAAAAAAAAAAAAAAAACACCGGGTTTCGAACCTACTATCTTTGGATTACGAGAATTGCATGCTAACCATTACTCCATCCCATCTACCCAACTTTAAGCTAAACGACGGTTTTACACTCGATACAAGTTCATAAGAGTGTTTGGCTTTTGGCGTTCTTTTATTCATCGCCAAACCTATTTTGATTACTTATGACGGAAAAAAGGAAAAAATAATACTTGTGATGAGATTCCATCAAAACAAAGCAAAAATATATATACAACTAGCGGCCTTCGCCCGCTACGCTGGTCGGTTTATCTAAAGAAATCTTGAAGAAGTAGTTAGATAAGGTTCAGACATACATTAAAAAAAAAAAAGCAAGTCGATCATTCAAAAAACGTTGGGAAATATCAAATATTTACTGTAATTTTTTAAGAAAAACAAAGTTTCGAAAAAAAAAATTAAATCGAAAAAAAAATTACACTGACATATTAATGCAAGGAAATTTTCCCAGAGAGAAAATTCGCCTTGAATACAATATTTCAAATTCTTTTAATTGCTTATAGGCGTTAATGCCAACATAGTGAAAAAAAATTCCATGCTGGGAATCGAACCCGGGCCATCAGTAGGGCGCACTGACGTTCTACCGACTAAACCACATGGAACGACAGCCAGCTTGAAACTTTCTCATACTTAAGTAGACTGGCGAAAACATAATGATAGCGCGTTTTAAAATCGCACAGTGACATCTATTGGATTTTATATGTACTAAAAAACGTTATGTACTAAAAAACGTGAGCAGCGCACCTAATAGTTTCTTTTGTTTCTTTTTGTTACTTTTTTGTCTGTTGTCCGATTTTGATGAAACAAAGCCTATACACTGCCCGGGAGTGTGCATTCTTCATTAGTGAAAACCGCATAAAAATCCATTCAGTAGTTACGAAGATAACCTCGAACAAACAGACAGACAGACAGACAGACAGACAGACAGACAGACAAAAAATTCAAAAATTTTTTTTTTGTGTTTCATTGGTTTTCTTTTATCGCCCTGACTCCATTTTTGTCAATTATCTTCAATGTACAGACACACCGGGTCCTACTGTTTTATTATATGTATAGATGTAGTCATACAAATAAAAATAATTCAAATCATATTTATATATATTAATATATAATAAGAAAATGATGGGATATTGCTCGTGCTGGCAGAACAAAAACGAAACTTATGGAAGAAAAAAATATTTTTTCATGAAAATTGCGAATTTCGTAGACAAAATTGTATTTATATCCATAATATAAACATTTCTGAACCTGAAAATTGATGTTACAAATCGAAAAAAGCTTGAAAATATTATGAATGAGGAGAATTTTAAAACCCTCTAATTTCATCCCATGTAAAGTCTATGATAGCGCTACAGTCAATCGCCTGCGGCGGTTGAAAACAGATTTCGTCCAATCAGAATTTATTGCCATCATGTTGCAACTTATCTCCATCTGTCGGCGATTATTGATATTATTTTTTTACAATGTAGTCATACAAATAAAAATAATTCAAATCATATTTATATATATTAATATATAATAAGAAAATGATGGGATATTGCTCGTGCTGGCAGAACAAAAACGAAACTTATGGAAGAAAAAAATATTTTTTCATGAAAATTGCGAATTTCGTAGACAAAATTGTATTTATATCCATAATATAAACATTTCTGAACCTGAAAATTGATGTTACAAATCGAAAAAAGCTTGAAAATATTATGAATGAGGAGAATTTTAAAACCCTCTAATTTCATCCCATGTAAAGTCTATGATAGCGCTACAGTCAATCGCCTGCGGCGGTTGAAAACAGATTTCGTCCAATCAGAATTTATTGCCATCATGTTGCAACTTATCTCCATCTGTCGGCGATTATTGATATTATTTTTTTACAATGTAGTCATACAAATAAAAATAATTCAAATCATATTTATATATATTAATATATAATAAGAAAATGATGGGATATTGCTCGTGCTGGCAGAACAAAAACGAAACTTATGGAAGAAAAAAATATTTTTTCATGAAAATTGCGAATTTCGTAGACAAAATTGTATTTATATCCATAATATAAACATTTCTGAACCTGAAAATTGATGTTACAAATCGAAAAAAGCTTGAAAATATTATGAATGAGGAGAATTTTAAAACCCTCTAATTTCATCCCATGTAAAGTCTATGATAGCGCTACAGTCAATCGCCTGCGGCGGTTGAAAACAGATTTCGTCCAATCAGAATTTATTGCCATCATGTTGCAACTTATCTCCATCTGTCGGCGATTATTGATATTATTTTTTTTTATTGTTCCAGTCTTCTTCCCCCTTCTCAAGTAGTATGTGTACAAATTTTAGCTTCATTCGGGTAATTCCTTCAAGCTACAGACAGCTTCAAATAGGGATACTTATTTCATAACCACCCGGTATTTTTATACAATCCTCACGAGAATTAATTTCTCTTTTCTGTTCAATTAAATAATTAAAATTTTGTAACCGCTTAGTCATATTTTATCACCTGCCTATAAAAATAAACATCACATGGTTGAACCAAAGCTGTGCATTTTGGAGGAATGACTTTAATTGTACAAGTAGTTTATCTTTATCTAAAAGGTTTCGTCATATATTTCACTAGACATTTTTTACAAAATATTTTTTTTTCATTTTAATTATAACACTAGTATAAAGAACAGCGTTTAATCATCGCAAAACTTAAAAAACAAAATGCCATACTCATTCGCTCTGCAGCAGATGGCTGCTAAAGATTCATCAAAAAAGAATACACATACTGAACCCATCCTGTTTCTTTTCTATAGTGTACTTGTATTACTTAAAAACCACTTGCAGATCTACGTAATAAAAGGTCCCTGAAAAGATTTTTAACGGAAACGGTTATTCTAATTCCGAACATGAGATCCTATAACAAAAAATTATATTTTCAAAATGGAAAAAAGCAAAAAAATATAAAAAATTTTATATTGATAAGTGTAGATAAAAAAAATAACATTTTTAATTTTATGTGGCGTATTTTAATTTACTTTGCTGACTATATAAAACTATATAAATAAATGGGAATAAAATTATTTTTTTCGACTGAATAATTCAGTTTTTTTTTTTACTTTTTTTCATTAGATCCATAAAATTATAATCTCTCTGTAAAAAAAAAAAAAAAAAAAAAAATCTATATATATGTTTATGTGGGTACAGAAGCGTGTTTTTTATTTATATTTATCTTACATTTAAACAATTGGATATATATTTTTGAATAGTTGTTCCAAAGTAATAATCATTATTTTGTCTGAAAAAAAAAAAAAAAAAAAAATACCCAGACTCAGAATCGAACTCGCGGACATCCGGAGCTAGAAAAATAAAAGGCCCGGCACGCTGCCTACTGGGCTATTTGGCTACTAGTAATCGCGCGTAATTTATCCTATTATATACTAAAGAGTAGATAATGGGTGACTTTGGGGCCCATTTTTTAAGCCCCCCCCTGAATATTGCACTTTATCCTTATGATATGTTTATCTATTGACTACACTCTATCGAAGCACAGAGTTTCGTTGAATTCTGTGACACAAGCCTCGGGTCCTCTCCTTGTTAGGATTTCCACCAAAGTTCCCAAATTATACCTTTTTGACGTGCATTGTTTCGAAATTCCTTTTTTATTTTTTCTTATCAACTTACTTGGAGGTTACGCGTAATGGTTTCACGTTGCGTTGGATCTCCTTAAGCACCGCGATGTCATGTCATCGTAAACAAAGTAAGCTCTTGATAAAATATTATTCTCACACCACTTTAATTAATTAATATTTTTTTAAAGAAAAATATGTGTTTTTCTTATTAACAACCTCCTCAATACTCCTCCAATGATTTGAATAACGAGTGATCGCTTATACGGCAAATAAGT
>CAXHSM010000010.1:455100-565100 GCA_964019185.1 Maratus speculifer
TGTATATTAATTACATCAAAATATAGCAAAATATAGATTTTTTTTTAAATTCACAATTTAAAGAGCCTTTAAATGATAAATATTTCTTCAAAATTAGATGGGTTTTTTTACATTTATGATATATAATTTTAAATTATTAAATATTTAAAATTACGAAACAAATATTATGAAAATCAAAACTGTGAAAAAATATTCAATTATTATTAAATTTAAAATTGTAAAAAATATTAAATTTAAAATGCCGCATTTAAATTAAATTTAAAATTGTTGTATATACATATCTATCTATCTATCTATCTATCTATCTATATATATATATATATATAGATAGATAGATATAGATATTCATATACTCATGTATATTATTTTTTTTAATTTAAAATACTGCATTTAAACAAAATTTAAAATTAGAAAATATTACTCCTCTCCCTGTTTTAATTTCCTATGCAGTAATACTCATTAACATTTTTCTGCCAAAATAAATAAATAAAATTATGAAACAAATATATTTTTTAAATTAAAATATTGTCTTTTTAATTAAATTTAAAATTATTATAAAATACTACTCCTCTCCCTAATTTTAATTTCCCAAGAAGTAATACTCATTAGAACTTTTCAGAAAAATAATAATAATAATAATTTAAAATTATGAAATAAGTAAATTTTTAAATACTGCAGTTAAACAAAATTTAAAATTACAAAATATTCTTTTGGGTAATTCACATTGATAAAAATTATTACTACCGATACAAATATTAAAAAATATATAATTTCAATTTTTCTCCTCAAAATAAACTTGGTTTAAAAGACATCTTCAGCTCTGTATGGAATCAAACTCAAATCGCGCAATCAGAAAAAGAATGTGATATCAATTAGATCTTAGAACATAACGTTCATCGCTAGACTTGATAAAAAATACCAAGTAGCAACGTCATGTCCGGAACGGTATGCGCAAGCACTGATAATACAGGGACAAGTGTCCAAAATAAAAAAGTGTGAACGCTAGACGCTTGTCACAGTGATCGACTGTTCATAAAATCTGCTAATCAATTAACCAACGAGGATAACTTTTTGCCGTATAGGCGATCACTCGTTATTTAAATGCCTATCAAAAAAATTAAGTGCACTACTGGGTAAGCATGTACTTTTTCCCCAACAAAAGGTTATTTAATTTTAGTGGTTTGAGTTGAATATTTTATCAAAAGCTTACTTTGTTTATTGGTGTTATACTAAACTTTCAGATTTAGCCCATATAGTTTGTTTTTTCTATATTCAAGCAGCTGATTTCTTCCCCCCCACCCCCTCTGAAAGAGCTGAACAGATATCGGCCAGCTTAAGGGGAAAATCTATTCCTGAATTATTTTAGACGGAAAATCTAATAAAATTTTTATTTTTTAATTCTTTGTAAATGTTTGAACAAACATACAGGGTGTTTCGCTACCAGACAGACAAACTTTGAGGGATGATAGTAGACACGAAGACAAGCATTATTAAATAGGAAACCACGGGGCGAAACGTCTTCTATAGGAGCTAGGGGCCATTAAAATTTAAGGTCCGAAATTTCAAACGATGATAAAAAACGGAAAAAAGGATCGATTCGTTTGAGGTTTTCACTAAAGTCATTCTTTTTATCACGAATTTTTTAGAAATTTTTTTTTAAGTTACGTTCAAAAATTGTCGATAGAGGGCGCTTTAGACTTTAGAGTAACGAACAAATATTTTTTACTGTTATTTTGTGCATGGGTTTGTGATTATTCTAAAGCTTAGACTTTAACTTAAATTTTAAGCCCAAAATTTTAAACATTGGGATCGGTTAACTAGCTAAAATTGAACAGTGAACAGAGGAGGAGATTTTAAACCTATACCTTGGAAATGATAATCATTTATGAATATTGATAATAGATGGCAGCACCAAACTAATGAGTAAAATTCTTATGAAAAAATAATACACTAAGAATATTAGAAAACAGAATAATTTCTAATGTTTATTTTTTCTACTTTCTGTGTTTATTATTAAAAATATTCTAGAAATATGTCATGTTCTATATTTAGTTCTTCATTTTAATAAATAACAGCCTTTTTTTCCTTTTTTTCTGTCTGTTATTCATAAATTGATTTTTCTAAACAGCTTTTTATAAAAGCATAAACGTTATTTTTTTTAAACCGCTAAAAAAAAATTACGTAAAAATTTATTCATAAAATGTTAATTTTGAAAAAGATTAAAGGCCAAAAACAATCTGAACACCTTTTCTAGTAAAACATTTAAATAAACTGTTTTCTGTCACATTAACGTGTCGCTCTTTCTCTGCTGTTTCTTTTCTTTTTTTTCTGCTTCCTTAACCCATAATTTGCAAAAAAGGCATTTCGAGCGTTATATTCCTATGTGATTCCGAGTCGTCTTTGTATCCTTAACACTTCCTGGAAGTATGTTGGTCTGGTAGTAAAAGATCCAGGAGTAATGACACTGAAATGTCAGAGGTGTGTCGGAGGCGCCCTCTATCAAAAAATGAGGACACCAAAGCTGTACGTCATTTTGAATAAAACAATTACCAAGGGAATGACTTACACGCAAATCGCAACAAAATCGATTTTTTTGTCCAAAATTTATGAGCGTTTAAAATCTCCTCCTCTGTTCACTGTTCAATTTTAGCTAGTTAACCGATCCCAATGTTTAAAATTTTGGGCTTAAAATTTAAGTTAAAGTCTAAGCTTTTTGAACGTAACTTAAAAAAAATTTCTAAAAAATTCGTGATAAAAAGAATGACTTTAGTGAAAACCTCAAACGAATCGATCCTTTTTTCCGTTTTTTATCATCGTTTGAAATTTCGGACCTTAAATTTTAATGGCCCCTAGCTCCTATAGAAGACGTTTCGCCCCGTGGTTTCCTATTTAATAATGCTTGTCTTCGTGTCTACTATCATCCCTCAAAGTTTGTCTGTCTGGTAGCGAAACACCCTGTATGTTTGTTCAAACATTTACAAAGAATTAAAAAATAAAAATTTTATTAGATTTTCCGTCTAAAATAATTCAGGAATAGATTTTCCCCTTAAGCTGGCCGATATCTGTTCAGCTCTTTCAGAGGGGGTGGGGGGGAAGAAATCAGCTGCTTGAATATAGAAAAAACAAACTATATGGGCTAAATCTGAAAGTTTAGTATAACACCAATAAACAAAGTAAGCTTTTGATAAAATATTCAACTCAAACCACTAAAATTAAATAACCTTTTGTTGGGGAAAAAGTACATGCTTACCCAGTAGTGCACTTAATTTTTTTGATAGGCATTTAAATAACGAGTGATCGGCTATACGGCAAAAAGTTATCCTCGTTGGTTAATTGATTAGCAGATTTTATGAACAGTCGATCACTGTGACAAGCGTCTAGCGTTCACACTTTTTTATTTTGGACACTTGTCCCTGTATTATCAGTGCTTGCGCATACCGTTCCGGACATGACGTTGCTACTTGGTATTTTTTATCAAGTCTAGCGATGAACGTTATGTTCTAAGTTCTAATTGATATCACATTCTTTTTCTGATTGCGCGATTTGAGTTTGATTCCATACAGAGCTGAAGATGTCTTTTAAACCAAGTTTATTTTGAGGAGAAAAATTGAAATTATATATTTTTTAATATTTGTATCGGTAGTAATAATTTTTATCAATGTGAATTACTCAAAAGAATATTTTGTAATTTTAAATTTGGTTTAACTGCAGTATTTAAAAATTTACTTATTTCATAATTTTAAATTATTATTATTATTATTTTTCTGAAAAGTTCTAATGAGTATTACTTCTTGGGAAATTAAAATTAGGGAGAGGAGTAGTATTTTATAATAATTTTAAATTTAATTAAAAAGACAATATTTTAATTAAAAAAATATATTTGTTTCATAATTTTATTTATTTATTTTGGCAGAAAAATGTTAATGAGTATTACTGCATAGGAAATTAAAACAGGGAGAGGAGTAATATTTTCTAATTTTAAATTTTGTTTAAATGCAGTATTTTAAATTAAAAAAAATAATATACATGAGTATATGAATATCTATATCTATCTATATATATATATATATATATAGATAGATAGATAGATAGATAGATAGATATGTATATACAACAATTTTAAATTTAATTTAAATGCGGCATTTTAAATTTAATATTTTTTACAATTTTAAATTTAATAATAATTGAATATTTTTTTCACAGTTTTGATTTTCATAATATTTGTTTCATAATTTTAAATATTTAATAATTTAAAATTATATATCATAAATGTAAAAAAACCCATCTAATTTTGAAGAAATATTTATCATTTAAAGGCTCTTTAAATTGTGAATTTAAAAAAAAATCTATATTTTGCTATATTTTGATGTAATTAATATACAACAATGAGGTTTACTATGAGTAACTTTATGTAAAAAGTGTGTACTAAGTGTATAGCATTTATAGGCACACACAAAAGATTTCAGATAGTATATTCTATCAGATGTACAGTGCATTAGCGATGATGGTAAAAAATGTATGCTTATGCGCTTTTACGTTTTACTGTAATTATTTATACATTCTAGGAGGTGTATATTAATGCTATAGCTGATATACAAGTCTACAAATATGACTTCGTAAAAATGAATGAGTATGAGCGGGTAAATTGCTTGAAGGTGTTTGTTAAGTAATTATGCTTTTTTACGCTGAACTGAACTTAATTTACTAAGAAATATTTGTAGAACACAGATCATTTGATTATAATAATTTTAAATGATAGAAAAATTAAATTTACTAAATCATTATAAAATATCAAATCATAAAAATATATTAACTTTATTAATTATTTAAAATTTAAAGTTTTTTTAAAATTTTGATAAAGTATTAACCTTTATTATTTATTTCAAATTTTTAAAACTCTTTTAAAATTATGATAAAAAATTAAAATTATTAAATAATTAAAATTATGAAAATGTTAGATTTAAAATTGTAAAATAAATAAATGTTTTAATCTAAAATATTGCATTTAAATTACATTTGAAATTATTACAAAATATTACCAACCTCATTATTTTAATTTTCGGAGGAGTAATACAAGTTAAAAACTTTTCTGCAAAAAAAGAAAATATATGTGTTAAATTTAAAATTATGAAATAAATATTTTTTTATTTAAAATATTGCATTTAAACTAAGTTTAAAATTATGAAATAAATATTACTCCTCTTTCTGTTTTAGTTTTCTAAAGAGTAATTAATACTCATTAAAACTTTTCTGCAAAAAATAGAATATAAATAAATAAAAATATTAAATTTAAATTTATGAAATAAATTTTTAAAAACTAAACACTGCATTTAAAATACATTTAAAATTTTTGCAGCATTTTTGCAACATTTTTACACATTTTTATCTCATCATAAATTAAATGGTACACAATTACAGAATAACCTTTTTAAATACAAAGCATCATCCAACGTTATCAGTTTAATTTTTTGTTTCTTTTTTATGCAAAATATGTACCAAACTTCTCTAATATTTATTTTTGAACTAAACAGTCACAGAATTCCGCTATTAAATAAAACATAAATTCCAAGCAATACATACCTTGAATAAAAATTGTCTTGAATAAAAATTGCCCGAATCAGACGATGTTTTCGAATTAAAAGAGCGTTTTTAATTGTAACTGTAATTACATTATATCCATATTTTATTACGTTAATTCACGCAACAAAAAGGGACGAAACTACTTACTCCTATTAATCTTCGTTAAAAGTCATGAGAATGTTTGAATAAAATTTATTCAGAACAGACATTTATAATAACTATAGTTACATTTCGATGTCGAAGAATGTTGCTGTTTTGCAAGCAATTTTTTTTTTTCTATTGTCTGTGATACAAAACACCAATTTTCGATATCGAAATAGTATGGACAGTGTTGGAAATCGTGGTTTGTATTTTTAGTGAAATGTAAAATACATCAGTTGACTCTTTGTTGTTTCGAAACTTTCTTACAAAAACCTTCGGATGTCGAAGCGAAGTAGCTCCGCCCTAAATAATGCTTTTAAATAAATTTTAATAAATATTTTTGTAAATATTTATATGTTATACTTAGCATAAACTTTCGGCATTTATATAGAATATACGGGTTCATATGAAGATTTTCTTACGCCAAAAATGTTTTTTTTAATAGCCCTAAAATATGTTTTTTTTTTTTTTGTAAATATTTTTATTGTTATTTCACACAGTTTTTATGAATGGAAAATTATGCAAAAATTTCCAGTTATGAATATTTGGTACTTATTTAACCTTATTTAATGGCATGAAATTCAGTTCAGTATTTTTTGAGAAAATCTTTATTTTAAAATATTGAAAAATTACTCGTATTTCGTAAAAAATAAATATTTACTAGCAAAAGCCATGCTTTGTTTGGATTCGCGAAGCATTATTTTATAAAACAGATATTTGAAAGTAACAATATTTTTTTTTAATTATTTTTGCATCTTTATTAAACAAAAACGTTATTTTATGTTTTGGCACATTTTATTTTTTTATTTATGATGTAAAACTGGCATAATAAGATATTTTCGAAGCAAACTTTTACAATTTTTTTTTAAATTTTCAACTAAAAGCTCTTTTAAAGATGTTTTTACAATTTCAAGTAGCCACTGGTGTTTTTTAATTGTTTGAAATATGCATGTTTCCAATCTTTGTAATCAACATCCGATAATCTTTGATAGCTATTTTAGAATAATATATTTGAAGAAAGCTTGAAGAAAGTTACTTCTTCAAAATCCTATTTTCTGGAAAAAACATTTGAAATCTGCTTTCGTTGATACTATGAATTTTTAACTGTAAAACATTTTATTTTAATTTCTTCGTTCTTATACATGTTAGCGTATGAGAATTGCTGTAATTCTCTCCGCGTGGGAGAACTTTTTACTTTCTGCGAATGGTAACTCAATTAATGGAATTACCTTTTAACGAAGCGCTCTCTCATTCTCGCAGTGACGTTTTCACGAATAATTATTGTTGTGTTTGCGAACTTATTAAAGTCTTATTTTTCTATAAAATCCTTCTGATTAATGAGTCGATATTATTTAGCCACAATACGACCTTCGCAAAAATATTTATAAAGAGCTTGAACCAACAACTTCACGCAGATCTTTTCATTTTTCATTTATATAACAAATTTAAGAATTAATTTTATTTGTTTACAATTATTTTGTTGCCAGTTTACAAAAAAAAAAAAAAAAAAAAAAAAAAAAAAATCCATAATACAATTCTTTTAAAATGTTTAAGTGTCATCTGTGCAAACGATTTTGCGGGATAATGAAAACATGTTTTATTTAATAAATTAATCATGATTCTATCTATAATTATTTACTCCATGATTTAAACTTTTTTTTCTGAAAATATACGCGTTTCATTTTTTATTTATTTGCTAAAATGCGTCCGTATTGGAAATGCATGTAAAATAAATTAATTAAAATAATAATTTTTTTAACGTTTTACTGTAAAAAAAATTATATTCTGCAAATCTACAGATCATAATTTATTTTTGCGTTTAATTTGAAGTTAAAATATTGAATAGTTTTTTTGTAAAGCGTACGACAAATTGTAATTTGAGTGGACTAGTAGAGGATTCGCTTCGCTCATCCTAATAAGGCAATAATTTAGGAAATATATTGTTAGATAGGACACACTTTTAGGAAATTTGACTGAACGGCATGCTTCCCATGCTTATCCGGCTGTGTCCTGTTCAGAGATGAAAACTTTTAAATTTTAGTGGTGAGGGATTGCCCCTTGACGCTTAGTTTTTTGTACCCCTAACCCGGATGGATTACTTTGATTAAGATATATCACTGTAGATTTGTCAGTTTAATCCCGAGAAAAAAATTAAACGTTCTGTCGGTGCTATCCAAATTATGTGATGAAACAATAAAATTATGGATTTAAAAAACGATCAGGACATCCTTGGAAACTTTAAGAAACCTGAAGAATGATAAATTGTTACACTGTAATTAAAAAAATATATATCTGTAATTGCACAGATGTAAAGTTACCGAAATATGGAAACTAACTAAATTTTGAACTGTACATTGTTAAAAAAAATATAAATATATATAAACCTTAAAAATAGTTTTTGTAAAGCTACAGAAATCTGTAGTTTAGAAAAGAATTCATTAAAAGTACTATAATCTTAATAAAGTTTTATCTGTAACCTGAATTGCCAATTTCATAAAAAGTTCTAGTCATCCCAGTTTCCTAAAAAAATTTTGGTAACAATATAGATATTTCAATTTTTCATGTAATAGTGCAAACAGGTTTCGATTATATGAATTTTTCCTTGTTGCCGTAACTTAAAAAATTTTAAAAATCTTACTTTCTAAGGAACAGGCCCCACCAGTGGCCGAGAGTTTCTGACCTCAAACTGGTGGACGGTAGGTGCTGGGTTCGAACCTAATCGCGACCGTCGGCCTAACCGTTCTGAGTTTTTCGTGGTTTTCTTCGAACCTTGGGTAAATACGGGTTAGGTTCACTTAGAAAGACCCCCAAGGAGGGCACCCCACCCCTTAGGGCCTTTATCCCACAGCTTAGATAATTGGCTGACATACAAACAAACTTTCTAAGGAACAATTTCATAAATCAACAATTTTTTTTCTTTTTTTTAATTACAAAGCTGCATCAAGTGAAACGAAAAGTGCAGAGGACGTGATGGCAGAATTACAGCTTAACATTTCATAGGATCCCATTCTTCGGACTATTAAACGTAATTCAAATGTTGTTTATTCAAAAATCAAACCTGTCTGCTGTAAACAAATTTAATTCAGTCTTCCAGTTATAGAACTTGATATGAAAACAAAATTATATTAATATATAAATGTTATTAATATAAAATTTCTACAAAATACAGACTAATAATAATAATAAAATATCGCCATCCTTAACTTATTTCTAAGAAGGTTTTTTTCTATTCCTTCATTCAAACTATTTCATCCATATAATTAGCTGACGAATAGCTGATTTATATTTTCCATTTAAATAAACATAAGAATAATAAAGATGACAAATATTAAATACATTTTTTATTTAAATATAAAATTAAATTATTTTCAAGATATAATTTTTGTAATAAAAAATGTAATTGTATGTTTTGAAATTTTTAGTAAAATTAGAATTTTTGTAAAATCTTATCTACACACAGAGCATCCGAAAAGTCTGGAAACGGTCGAATAATTTCAGAAATACACAATATACATTTATAATATACCAAAAATATACGTTTTTAATGATTTTTAAAAAGTTACTCATTGATGCCAAATTTGACCTTCGTAAACGACCCGTTGGTCCAATTTTAAAATCGTAAATTATAACTCCCATTTTTTATTGCACATTCGGATTCTACGGGCAAATATACTTACCTTTTGTTAACCATTGAAAAATGGTTGTTGTTTTCGGTGGAGGATTGACAAAATGATGTGGTCACTTTTGAATTTAAATTAAATTCTTTACTTTTAGAAGAATTTTTATTTGAATTTAAGTTAAATTCTTTACTTTTAGAAGAATTTTTATTTGAATAGGAAATTAAAATGTTGAAAATCATTATAATAAAGGAGAAAACTAACAAATTTAAAAATGGGTAGACGGAAATTAACAGATACGGAAAAAGCCGAAGCCAAAGAAATGAACGAGCGTGAATGTCGCATTCAATGACATTAAACACAATACGCGTACTTAAACAATCATAAAGTGATTTTTATTTCGACTTTTTATTAACGTTTTACTAATTTATTTGTTCTTTTGTTATTTAAAATAAAAATTTAGTCAACATGTATAAGTTGCTTATTAGTTTGGCGATTCGTATCATTTGGCGAAATTGGTCGACGGGATAACTAAGTAGTACTGTATTTGGTTTGGCGCAAAAACGTCTTTCAATGCAGAAAACGAGAAAATCAAAAGATTATCGAGCCGCTAAAAACTAATTACGTGTTGAAAGGCGATCACGAAAAAGGAAGCAATTTAATGCCGAACCGATTAATTGTAAAACATCATGTCTCGAGGGCGACCAATCCACTAGCCATGGCGTTTTACAATCGATCGGTTCTAACCAGGAAAATTTGAGTGACAATAGTGATTCTAACAAGCCGGAAAATGTTATAGCTATTACTCTTGCTTTTCCACCACCTAAAAAGTAAACTAAAAAGCAATCGGCTTGGGAAAAACTGGAAAAAAACTTTTTTGATTCAATGTCTGATGGACCCATTCACAGATGCATGTGCTGCGATCGACTTTGATTTAAAACCTCCATCACCAAAATTCTGCTCTGTAAAATCAAACAGTATATGCCAAAGTCGTACAAGTATAACAGTATATGCCAAAGCTGTATTTTAATAATGATTACTTTCGCATCAACAATGTTACATAGTTTGAAACGTTTCTTTCGTCGCCAACTTTTATGCTTGGCGACAATGGAGTGATGTAACTTAAACGAATCGTACCTTCAAATTGCAGCATGTATAAAGTCATTTATAGCAGTGGCACGGATAATACACAATAAAACAACTGGTATTTAGCTTAAAATGATAGATGAATGTTTCGAGTGAAACATTTTTCAAATGGTTAGTGTAATTTCTTAAATTACAATTTTTTTTTTTTAAACTTTTTTTTATCGGATCCTCGTTCACCATGATTGTAATCGACCATATTCGGCAGATACATATTTCGGTTTTCCCAACCATGTTTTGACATCCCGCTATCAGATTGGCCAGAAATTTTTACGTCAAACTTGGCGTCTTTTGCGGGAATAGTGTTTTTCGAAAAACAACACTGGCAGTAGATTCAATGACGCTTTATGTGCTTTTTCTACAAAAATAAAATAATGTAAAATAATAATAATAATAATAATAATAATAATAATAATAATAATAATAATAATAATAATAATAATAATAATAGAAATATATTTAAAAAGTTTTCTATTTGCATATATTTGTATATTTGTATTCAGTCAATTCTTTCTAAATAATAAGCTGTGCATTTTCATCTTTTAATGAGTAAATGCACACACAATGAGTAAATGCATCTTCATTATCTGGAGGCGGGGTGTGTGGAAATTCTGCGTTTCGATGGCTTCACTCTACGTATTTTTTAATCATCTAATTCGGGGGCCCGAGGCGGATGTATGATTTTTTTAATTATTGCTAGATGACAAAATATTAAAAAACAAACAAAACATATAAAATATTTTTGTACTGCCTGAACAAAGAAATGGAAAGTAGCGTAAATATCTTATGAGGTTGTTATTATAGATTTTCATTTTTTATTCGCTACTACAATAACAAAATAACAAGTAGAATAGCATTTTTTTTTTCACTTTTGTTCATTCATTGTAACAATAAGTAAATAATTAAACAATATCTCTATATTATCCTTTCGTTATGAAAATTAAAACATGGGGCTGACCAAGGCCCCCTTATCATAATATCAAGGCCTCGCATTCAGGAGAAAATCTATTGTTGAAATTGTCCCTATAATTGCCAACTTATTATTTGACTTTGTCTCATAAGTAACGCCACCTGGTGCATACTACTGCTAATAATTCCATAGGAAATAATGGGAAAAATTTCAGTTTCTCACATTAGATGGCGCTACCAACGGGAAAATCATGTAGTTCAGCGCCCCCTGTACTGCTGTCAAAGGAAACTTGGCCAATGACAAGCCTTGATATTATGATAAGTTAGCCTTGGGGCTGAGGTATGGGTATTTGAAATACACCGTTTCTTTTTAAACAATCCCCTTTTATTTGTGAAATATCAAAATATAATCTGTTCTTAAAAAATAAAATATTATTTTTATTTATTTATGTGGACCCCAAAAAAATTCTACATGCACTTTTTATCGATATATATGCATCACAAATTCCGAAAAAGTTAAACAGTTAAATTATTTACTTCATTAAAAATTTTAAAGTATCTAAATTTTTCTATAGTAGTAAGTTCTAAAGCATCTAAATTTTTCTTTTCAATTATGAAAAAAAATATTAAAAAGAAAACAAAATTAATTTACGAATAATACTATTTTTATTAGAACTATTTAAAAAAATTTCCCTACTTATTATTTTGTAGTTTCGGTAATTAGTTAATAATGTAAATCTGTAATATATATACCACCCTCACAATATATTTACGCTACTTTCCCATTCTTTGCTCAGTGAACACAGAAATATTTTATATGTTTGTTTGTTAATTTTTTTTAATATTTTGTCATCTAGTAATAATTAAAAAGCATTACATACGCATCAGCACCCCTGGAATTAGACGAGTAAAAAATACATATATGGAAGCCATCGAAACGCAGATTATCCATACGCTCCGCCCCAAAAGATGAAGATTAACCTTTTTTTTTTTTTTCCGTCGAGGGGTGGGGAAGATGTATATTTGGAATACATCGATTCTTTTAAAACAATCCTCCTTTATTTGTGAAATATATGGGTCAGAGCATATAGGACGAATTTTATTGTTCTGGTCAGAATTTTTTATAACTAATTTTTATCATATATTCCTATTGCATGTCTCATAAAAATGTCTCTTAAAGATTATTCATAAAATTTTCTGGTCAGAACAATAAAATTCGTCCTATATAAAATTCGCTCCGACCCCTGGGAAATACCAAAAAAATATTATAATTTAAATAATAAAATATTATTTTTTATTTATTAATGGGGATCCCAAAAGAATTCTACAAGCGCTTTTTGACAATATGTGTGCATCACAAATCCTGAACAGGTTAAACAATTAAAATATTTACTTCATTAAAAAGTTTAAAATATCAAAAATTTTCTATTGTTTACAATTATGAAAAAAAATTTGAATTGAAAAATATATTAATTTACGAAAAAATTTTAATTTTATTTGATTTATTAAAAAGAAATCCTGGCCTAGTTATTTTGCAGTTGCGGTAACTAGTTAATAATAAAAACCTATAATACCACCCTCACAAGATATTTACGCTACTTTCTTATTCTTTGCTCAGCCAAGACAAAAATATTTTATATGTTTGTTTGTTTATTTTTTAATATTTTGTCATCTAGTAATAATTAAAAAAAAACCATAATTTGCATTAGCTCCCCGAATTAGAGGATTAAAAAATACAGAGAAGCCAAAGAAACGTAGAAATTCACAAACCCCGCCTCAAAATATGAAAGATTAACCTTTTATTGTTCGAGGGGTGGGGAAGCTGTACATTTACACATTAAAAGATGAAAATACGCAAGTTATTATTCAGAAAGGATTGACTGGATACAATATATGCAAACAGAAAACTAATTTAATACATTTATATTATTTTTTTATAAAAATAAAGCACATAAAGCATCATTGAATCAACTGCCATTGCTGTTTTTCGAAAATCACTATTCCCGCAAAAGACGCCAAATTTGACGTTAAAAGTTCTTTAGAATCTAATATCGGGTTGGTTGGAAAAATAAAAATAGGTATCTGTCAAATATGGTCGATTACACCATGATGAAGGAGGATAAAAAAAAAAAGTTAAATGCAAATGTTATGCATTTGTGTCCGTAGAATCCGAATCTGCAATAAAAAATGGGATTTTTGTTTACGATTTCAAAGTTGCAACCCCCCCCCCCCTCCTTGTCCCTCAGGGATCTGTTGCAATAGTCAAATTTGGCATCACTGAGTAGCTTTTTTAAAAATATTTTAAACGTATATTTTCGATTTTTAATCGGATGTATATTTCTGGAGTTATTCGACCGTTTCCAGACTTTTCGGAGATCCTGTATATAATGATGGTCTTTTTTGGATTTAAATTCCAATGGATGAAGTTTCTCCCAACAAGTTTTGGAATTTTAGAAAAATTTTCAGAGTTTTTCTTATCTCGACCAAACAGTACGTAAAATATGGATTAACAACATTGGTCTTTACTGAAACATTTACATATAAATTGAGATTCATAAAAAATAATAATAACTATCATAGCCTAGCACGCTTTTTTAAAAATGCAAATTGTAAAAGTAAAAAAATAATTAAATAAAAAATAAAAAGCTAAAATAAATATTTTTTGTCAGAACGCCTCGAACGGCACAATTTTTATTAACATCGGCGTAAAAATCCATGTTTTGTAGAAATTCAGTGATGCCGGGCCAGGTTAAAGCAGAGATTTTAACTTTTTTCCGGATCGGGCAGGTAACCATTTTGAACGGAGCAAGCTGGCCGAACTTCTAAGTTTTCACAAGGCTAGGCCATAATTTTTTGTGCGGTCCGGGCTGAATTTTTTTTTTTTTTCATGTGTGGAACCGGTCAAGGAATAAAAATTTCAGCCAGTGCAGCTTGGCTGCTCCCAGTTCCAATCCAACAAATAGATGCAAAATATCATTATGTAAGAAAAAGGTAAAACAATTCGAGCATCCGTGCAAAAGTTATCTTCTGTGCGCTACGAAATATAGAATTGCGTCATCTTTACATCCGACCGGAAGTGAGTCAAGATTTGACTTATTATGAAGACCCATCAATCGTGTCGATATGTTCAAAAGAATTTTGTCATCACCTTACAGGCCACGACCGAACCTTACAACCACTATGTTTTACATAGGCGGTTCCAGGTGTAGTATAAATGTCAATTATTATATAAAAATAAATCAGCTGCGAATAACAACAGCCGACTTACTGGATCACTTACTATCAAAACGACTTACTATCAAAAATAGCTTCGGAGAACCGGTTTGTTGAGTTTTATATAATAACGAGGAGGACTTAATACCACTAGTGGCGCTCACTCGTTGGTGTAAACGTCAACTATTGGAGCGACTTCAGCAGTGTAAACTCACATTTTCAATAATAAAAATATAACTGTATAATTTTGGTGATGTGAGTAAAAAATATTTTAATATTGGTTTTTTATTTTGAATAAGCACACTAATTTACAATAATATCCTATTTCATTTTATATTGAATAGATTTTTAATGTATGCTCCTTCTTTTAACACCATCATTAAGGTAACTTTGAAACATAGATAACAACTTGCCCGACATCCGAATTTTCAACATTTTTGACTTCAGTAATCTGGATAATTTCTAGTACTGCACCCTCTTAGCAAAGTTCTGGATTAGATTTTTTACTTGGTATTTTAAAAAATAACTTAGGAACATTAAACACATGTAACTGCATTATTCAGCTATTATTGTGCAGTATTGTTTTTAAGTTAATTTTGAATGTTGTTTTGAATATGTTGCAACCAAATTAATTTTTTATAGTAAGTAACAAAATACTCATTTACCATACATATTTTTATCTACTGTAAATGTACTAAATAGTTTGAGATTATACGTTTACTAATAGCTAATAAAATACAAAATTAAATTAAAACTACCATTTATTCCTTTATCAGTGTAAATTTTAGTCTGCTCAAAGTTAGGCATAGGTTTATTTTTTACTGATTATAGGTACTAGCTAATTAAATGCAGGCTAAAAATCTAATTATATGTATGTATTTAATTGCAGTATATGCAGAAAATAAAGGGCATATGTGGATAAGTACTGGAAACATGCTTTCAATCAAATTTTCTGATTTCCCCCCTCCCCTTTCCCCTGATTTGGCTACCTTTCTGACAACATATACCTCCTACTATCATCTTATAAATATAAATTTTTATGAGATATAAAACTTTTTTTTTAATTTTTATAAAATCCGATTTTCTCAAACTACTTTAATTCCGTTAACTAAGGTTATATAGATACCAAAGATGTATATCTAGGATTTATACAGGGTGATTCATAAAAGATGGGCAGAACTTTAAGGGGTTATAGTACACTTAAAGACAAATAATATTAAATAGGAGACTAAGGGTCCCAGACGTATTCCCAAGGAGATAGGGGGCATTAAAGTTTAGGGTCCGAAATTTCAAATGATTATAAAAAATGGAAAAATTGGTCGATTCGTTTGCGGTTTTTGCAAAAAATTTTCTTTATGCCAGTATTTTCTTGAAATAAAATTTTAAAGTTCAATTTCAAAAAATGCCGATAGGGGGCGCTTTAGACTTTGGAGTAACAAACAACTATTTTTTAACGTTATTTTTTGTATTTCTTTAAATGATTTCGAAAGCTTAGACTTAAACTTAAATTTTGATCTAAAAATCTGAGTCCTAACGAGTAGTTAAGTAGCGTAAACTGAAATTTGAAATTTGAAACCCTTCTCCCCCCAGAACAAAAATCAGTTATTCCCGATCTTTGTGTCGTAGATTAGGCTCTAACTACTGCCGCGTTTTGCTAAAATTATTCTTTATGTCAGTATTTTCTTGAAAATAAATTTTAAAGAAAATTTTCAAAAAATTCCGATAGAGGGCGCTTTAGACTTTGGAATAACGAACAACTATTTTATACCGTTATTTTTTGTGTCTCATTAAATGCTTTCTAAAGCTTAGACTTAAATTTTCAGCCCAAAATCTGAATCGTTAGACGTGGTTAATTTTCTGGGGAGAGGGGTTTGAAATTTCTACTCCTGAGCACAGTTCAGTTTACCATGTCCACACATTGTGTGCTGTGATACGAGGTAAAAAGACACAAATTAGGATTATGTTACCAAAGCATATTTATTCACATGTAATTACAATAAATGTTCAAAATTGTGACCACCAGAGGTTATGCACGCAGAACAACGGCGAAGAATGGAACGGCGAACATTCGCGAAAACATCAGGCTTTTCGAGCACTTCCCCTACAGCGGCGGAAAGTCTGGCGACCAATTCCTCGGGGGATTCAATGGGTGTCTTATACATAAGAGCCTTCAATTGTCCCCAAAAAAAGAAATCGAGGGGTGAAAGATCTGGCGAGCGAGCAGGCCAAGCAACATGACCACCTCGACCAATCCATCTGTTCGGAAATGTGATGTCCAGATAGTTGCGGACGTCTTGTACGTAATGGGCTGGCGCTCCATCGTGCTGGAACCACATGACCCGCCGGATGCGTGGAGGAACAACGTTTAACAGGTCTGGCAGCACATGTTGCAGAAATGTGAGGTATGTTTTACCGTTGAGGCGTTCAGGAAGAAGGTACGGTCCGATTAGGTGGTCTCCGAGGATTCCTGCCCAAACATTGATGGAAAAGCGTCTCTGATGAGCATGTGGATACGTAGCATGTGGATTGACATCCGCCCATACATGTGCATTGTGTGTGTTAAATGTACCTTCACGTGTGAAGGTACATTCATCGGTGAAAAGCACAGTTCGTCCAAAATGTGGATTTAGCGCGTTCTGCTGCAGAAACCAGCGGGCGAATTCAATACGATTTGGATAATCCCCTGAAGACAGTTTCTGGACTCATTGCACATGAAACGGGAGCAAATGTTCATCCTTCAGTACCCTCCAAGTCATGGACTGTGAGGTATCCACCTGTCTAGCCACTGTTCGTGTACTTGTACTTGGCTGCGCCGCTACTACATCCAGAATGGCTTCTGCAACAACTACTGATTCGTCCTTTTTTGCACGACCTGCATTCGACCGGGAAGCGAGAAATGATCCCGTCTCACACAACTGTCTGTGCAAGCGCTCGAAAGTTTTGCGGTTAGGCAACCGCCTGTTGGGAAATCGCTCTCCGTACATTCGTTGTGCCTCTGCACAATTTCCATCTGCCGCTCCGTAAATTAAATGCATCTCAGCCTTTTCCTTATTCGTGAAGGGCACCATCTTCCGATTCATTACTACAGCGACTTACACTTGACTCACCATTCAGTGGTTTTTATGCCTGAATCGTGTCGAAATTTTGCATACGTTTTCTTCTTCTTCCCCATTTGACATTTGCATTTTTCTACTTCTTCACCCGGTGACTAGCGTCAGGAATGGAGCTTTAACGTTTGCATGAGCGACGTTTCCAATTGTGCCAGTGCCTTTATGAGTGAATTCCGACTATGCAGTCCTTGACGAAAGTTGTATTTTTGCCTCGTATCACAGCACAGAATCGTTGGGCATGGTTAAGTAGTGCAAACTGAACTATGTTCAGAAGTTGAAATTTGAACCCCCTCCTCTCGCTACTGAACCCCGCTCAGCGATTCAGATTTTGAGCTGAAAATTTAAGTTTAAGTCTAAGCTTTATAAAGTATTTAATGAGACACAGAAAATAACGGTATAAAATAGTTGTTCGTTACTCCAAAGTCTAAAGCGCCATCTATCGGAATTTTTTGAAAATTTCTTTAAAATTTATTTTCAAGAAAATACTGACATAAAGAATAATTTTAGCAAAACGCGGCAGTAGTTAGAGCCTAATCTACGACACAAAGATCGGGAATAACTGATTTTTGTTCTGGGGGGAAAAGGGTTTCAAATTTCAAATTTCAGTTTACGCTACTTAACTACTCGTTAGGACTCAGATTTTTAGATCAAAACTTAAGTTTAAGTCTAAGCTTTCGAAATCATTTAAAGAAATACAAAAAATAACGTTAAAAAATAGTTGTTTGTTACTCCAAAGTCTAAAGCGCCCCCTATCGGCATTTTTTGAAATTGAACTTTAAAATTTTATTTCAAGAAAATACTGGCATAAAGAAAATTTTTTGCAAAAACCGCAAACGAATTGACCAATTTTTCCATTTTTTATAATCATTTGAAATTTCGGACCCTAAACTTTAATGCCCCCTATCTCCTTGGGAATACGTCTGGGACCCTTAGTCTCCTATTTAATATTATTTGTCTTTAAGTGTACTATAACCCCTTAAATTTCTGCCCATCTTTTATGAATCACCCTGTATATATACATATATATATATATATATATATATATATCTTGGAAATTATCAATTTAGCCAGAACTAGCACACCCCCCTGACATAACAAAATTCCCTATATATATATATATATATATATATATATATATTTGTTTTTTCTATTCATAAAAACTGTGTGAAATTTTAGTTAGAAAAAATTACAAAAATAAAGTTTATATCATATAATCATAAGAATATTTTCTATTTTCTTTTCGAAGATTCCCCATCTGTGCACGTACTTTATATTAAGTGCTGGAGGCGTGCATTGCATATATCATGCAAATATTTTCAAAAAATATATATATATAATTTGCATAAAATTCGTATAAAGACGTTCTTTGGGGCGGAGCTATTCAAATTTGACAATTTATGCATTCGACATTTTTTATTCTTGTTTGATTTATGCTAGTACTAATATGTACTACCGTAACTATAAATGTATTATCGAGCTAAAACATCGAAAATTGTTTTTCACTGCATTTTTATATTTTATATCAACAATAAAGAGTTCTTTTTATGCTAAAAATGCTCATGCTTTTTTTCTTCCACTTTTCTTAAGCGTAATATTTCCTCTAATATCGTAAATTACACAAAACTTGTAATATGTTGAATGTAAATTACGTTTCTTTAAATATCTGAAAGAAAATCTTCGGTTCGAAGTTTTTTTCAGCTATAATATATTTTTTTAATAGCTTTTTTATATGGTATTAATGACATGGTGCAAAGTTACAGTATATGAGTAGAAAACTTTGACATGGTTAAAAATCAATTTTTATTGATTATATCATTATTATTCCTTACTTTCTGACAGTATACAATCAGCTTAGAAGAATTTCTTCCCTTTTATGACACTAATTACAGCAATGTTAGTGAAATAAAAGTGGGGTATCTGAAAATTAAAAAATGTGGATCAAAGTTACTCTGAATGACTATAAACACGGTGATACATATTAAACTTCCATTAAATTCTTTATTTTTTTTTTATGCGGCAATTTTAAGTTAATTTTTGTTTATTTATCACAACTAAACTATTTTTGCTTACCCATTATACGTAGTATAGGGCAAGTCTTGCAATCGTTTTGAAAATTGAAAAATTTTTTTGACGGATTTACACGTTTTAGACGCTAGATATTTTGAAAAACATATTTTTAGAAAAAAAAAAAAATTCCGTCTGTCCGTGCGTCTGTATGTGTATGCATCTGTAAACGTTCTATCGCCCGAACAAATTGAAATAGAGGCTTGAAATTCTATATGTACATAGTATGTAAGAATGGCACGAAGCCTATTTAATATCAGTAACCTCGATTATCAGGAATTATTTTTTTCGGACTCTCGAAAAATTCGTTCTGATGAAAGTTACATAAAAGTTTTCGAATTTTTTTATTTTAAGGAATGATCCTAAAAGGCAATAAAACATCACAAATTTTGCATACGAAACGAAGTCTATCGAATTATTAGTTGCCGAGATATCTGCAATCCTGTTTTCCACATTTTTCGATTTTTCATGATCCTGTATTTCATTGAAATTTCAATTCAAAGATGTATTTCAATTGGAAACGAGACGCTTAATCTGACGCAGTAAATTGTTAGTTTATAATATTATTTTTGGAGTTATAAGGATGTTTCTTTCTCGCAATTCAGAATTACTTGAGTAGTTTGGCGTGTGGTATAATTAGTCGAAATAGATTCATCAGCAACTCATTAACAGAGTATTACGATGCATAATAAAATTATTTAAATACACGTTTAAATTTTGTTTTGGAATTGCAATGCATTTTATAAAAATTTTACAATTTTTTTTTTTACATATATTTTATATGCATACATATGATGGGTAAGTATTACGGTGGCCCCCAACGACTAGTTTATTATTCAATATATTTTTTCTAGAATTTGTTTCATCATATCTGTAGGTTTGTGTACAGACTTTTAAAATCAACAAATACTGTACAACATTCCTGTCCAACCTTTTACTAATCAGGGGTACATCTCAGCTTTTGGCAAGCAGTGAAGGGCGCCATTATTAACTTCTTCGCTACCGGCTATTATTACAGTATTTTTAATTATTACTGAATTATTTCTTCTCTCATTTGACTTCAGAGCGAGATTTTTGTTTTATTTCCATCGAATCTTAGAATTCGAAACATATTATTCTTATATCGAAATTTCATTTATATTTGAGTATCATTAATAAAATGGGACAAAACTGATGTACCGATTTGGGTACTCAGGGACTGAATTAGAATTGAATTGAATTATAATAAAAAAAAATGTGAAACGAGTATATCTGTATAAATAAATAAATAAAAATTGATATCTTTTCATTTTGAATAGTCATAATGAATTTTTTCCTATTGTGGTATCTTATATATAATTTATATATAACATCCGTTGCTAATTAGCAATTTTATATATATATATATACGAAAATGAAACATTATGGCCCTATAAATATAAAGCAATATGTTAAAAAAGAACAGTACATCATAGTAAATTTCGAATAATACATGTATCTGCGAGGGGTTATCTCAAAAAGTTTTGAATTGGAAGGAGCCAGAAAATGAATTATCATCCATCATTAAAATAAAATGATAATCACAGTTATTGCTATGTTTTTGGGGGACACAAATACTTTGTAATGAGTATAATTTTTTGGGGTGTGTAAATTTTCCATTATAAAAAATACTGAAAGAAAGTCATGGGTAATTCCAAAGAGAGAGTCTGAGAGTCATTCATTCATTCCATTCGTTTCACACTATTTTATAGACTTTTTTAGTAAATAAAACTACTTAAAGTTTCAAAGGTCTGGGTGAGAAAAAGACAGCTTTTATCCCGTCTTATAAAACAGCCAAATGGCCAGTGAAACAACGTCAATAACAATAACAAAATGCTGAAATTTCATGCTCGAAAGAAAAGAAGGATCGCATAATTTTTACTGCATTTTACTTCTTAACATATTAAAAAGTTTTTTCTAGCATTTATTAATTCCTATCGACATTATTTTCATAAAAAGACTTATAAAGCATAACTATAGATCAGTAAAAAAACTTAATAGCACATGATTAATAATAAAAAAAAACTAATTATATGTTGTTGCTTTTCTTTTAGTACGTTAGGTACGTTATAATTGATGATGCGTGAAATACACTTTTAGAGATTTTTAAAACATGCCTCATGAAAATATAAAGGATTTTAAATATAGTATTCTTTACAAAGGAATTGTATTAACAAAATATTAGTAACAGGAAACCTTCAAAAGTGCGCCCAGAAAACTTGCAAAGGGCGCCATGGCGCCCGGGGGCGCCGCGTTGGACAGCCATGCTGTACAATAACATAAATATAAAATTGCATTATAAAACTGGTCTGAACTAGAGTTTTTTTTGCACAAGTTTTTGAAACTGCAAGGCAAGATTAGTTTGCAATATCTACTTCTATTGCTCTTAAGGGAGGAAAATTTATTTTGGGTAAATACTGTTAAAATTTGATTTATAATGAAAAGATGAACGTCTGATTTCATTTGCAGAAAATATGTTATTTTGTGCTAAGATAACATAATTAAAATTTTCTTCATAATTTTTTTTTATTTTGAAGGGCGGCGACAACACACAGAATCTATTTCTCATGTTCAGTCTAATCATCCCCCCCCCCCATGTCTACTAAACGGCACTTTGCCTTAAAACAATGCATATATTCAATGTTTTATGTAAAGTTCAATATTCGGAAGAAAGGTGTTATAATTAAAATAAATGATATTGACATGTTTCGGAACCGTCAAATAAGTAAACCATATAAAAATATCAAATAACCGCTCCATAATCATAATAGATATTATGATTATGGAACTTATTTGACGGTTCCGAAACATCTCAATGTCATTATTTTTATTATAACACCTTTGTTAAGTAAAATTACAAAATTTTTAAATTAAGTTTATATGAAAGGTGAATGTTTTAAAATCTGGTGATTTTTTAAAAAAATCAATTGGATTTAATAAACTTTTTAATCATAGTTCAATGTTCGATTTCCTTTTAGACTGACAATAGTAGTTTTGGCGAACATTCCTTGCCGACAAAAATATTGATGAGTATTCGGACGGGACCGAAACTATAATGTATTCCTAAAATAATGTTTATTCCTAATTTGATAAAAGTCAGATTTTGAAAAGATAAAATAGAAATGAATTACATAAAGATAAGAGCTTTGATAACGATAATGATAATGATAATCATAATAATAATAGTACTAATATAATATAACAATATTCCGATAACAGACACATAAACCTTTCGAATATATTTATGCGTAACATTTATTGTGGAATAAATATATGACAGGTTAATGACCAAGTCCATTTTGTGAAAAAAAATGAAGTAGTCTAATTAGAAGGTGAATGAAATCTGTTGGTACTACTAGGTTATCCGTCGACCAAAAAATTATCGCCAAACTATAAGATTAAATGCCAATAACGGATGATCGTGAATGTCACATTCAATGACATTAAATGCGATTCACATGTTTAAAATATGATTAAGTGATTTTTATTTCCACTTTTTATTAATATTCTACTAATTATTTGTTTTTTCTCTATTTAAAATAAAAATTACGTCAATATGTATAACTTGATTATTAGTTTGGCGATTTGTATAATTTGGCGAAATTGGCCGACAGGATAACAGAGTAGTACCCTACTTTTAAATAAAATCTACTTTTAAATGCAATTTGTTTGAAAATGGTATCAGAGTTTACCCAGTTTTTATAGGATGTAAAGTAATTTTCAAGCATGTGTTTTTTTCTGAAAATAGATCTCAGTCCACAGCAGATAATCGGCCATATAAATAACACCAACACCCAGTGAAAAGTAGGAATGTGTTTTTAGTATGACAGGTTCTTGTCAGTTTGTGCGAGTATTTTTTCAAGATTTTTTTTTTCTTTTCTATATCATTTTTTATTGTTTTTATCAATTTGTTCTTTAAATAAAGTAATTATCTAAAATTTTAAAAGGTTTTTTTTTTTTTTTTTTTTTTTTTTTTTTTTGTATATTTATTTGGCTCTTATAACATTAAAATCAGTGCATTCTTTTTTCCTTATTATAAATACCTATAAATATTTCCACTCATTAATTTTAGCCTGAATTAGTAATGGAAAGTTTGTTATTAAATAACATGAAGACTAATATTTGGAAATTTTTGTAAATATTTAAAAGGAAAAAAAGTAAAATAAAATGGCATAAAGTCAACAGAATAATATTTCTATATGTGCTTCTGTGCTACCATCTCTTAGCCATTTCATAAGTATACAGATACATAAAACAATTGTTTCAAGGTTTTGCAATTATTTTTCCTTCAATCGTAATATTTCTCGTCAATATTTTACGAATGAAATGGTGTGATAAATAATAGTTCTAGATTTTTAAAATTAACTGTCTATGGAAACAGTAATTTAAAGTTGTTCTATAAAGACAGTTAAATGACGAAATATAGTGTTTCAAAAAATAAAAGTTACCAATAACGGAAATTTAAAGTAAATTTTGCACAGATTGACATGTGACTGCTCTGTTTTAATTACTAAACAGGAATGGTAGAGTTATTCGACATCAGGAATCATTCTCTTGGATTATTTTGTTTCAAACAGCACTAAAATAAAAAGCTTAGTTAGGTGCTGCCATCTGTAATCAATATGTATCAATAAACATTGCTGCTTCTTCTACTGAGAGAAGTTCTTTAATTTCTGCCTGAAAATCATACCTATTACAAAGTGCAAAAGGTAATCTTGGCCTTATTCAATCGGAAAATGCAAATCGCAGATACTAAAATAACACTATCTTAATGGGCCATGTAATTGTTTTTTTTTTAACTTGCAAAATGATGTTTGCACACCGTTAAATCAAAGCAACAAAGATCACGCAGCACAAGTACTAAAGAAAAATGAAACAAAATAAGAATTTTGAATACAAGAAATAAAAAAAAAAGAAAAAAGCACGGAATTCTGCGGAACAGAGCTCTTGTAAAATAACCTTTGGGGGTTCTGCAGTGTTTGACAGTTAGGAAGATATTTGAATCGAATCAAGGGTTTTTCATATTACAATAAGAATTTTCTTCTTTCTTTATACTGAGTATTGAAAAATACCAACAGTTTCTCGTTCTATTCTACATTTTTATTTTATTTATTTTTTTAATATATATATTTTTGAAAAAATGAACAACTGTATCACAGAAATAATATCCATATAAGAATGCTGATAATAGACGGCAGCACCAAATTAATGTTAATACTTTATAGCAGGGCTGTCCAACGCGGCGCCCGCGGGCGCCATGGCGCCCTTTGCAAGTTTTCTGGGCGCACTTTTGAAGGTTTCCTGTTACTAATATTTTGTTAATACAATTCCTTTGTAAAGGATACTATATTTAAAATCCTTTATATTTTCATGAGGCATGTTTTAAAAATCTCTAAAAGTGTATTTCACGCATCATCAATTATAACGTACCTAACGTACTAAAAGAAAAGCAACAACATATAATTAGTTTTTTTTTATTATTAATCATGTGCTATTAAGTTTTTTTACTGATCTATAGTTATGCTTTATAAGTCTTTTTATGAAAATAATGTCGATAGGAATTAATAAATGCTAGAAAAAACTTTTTAATATGTTAAGAAGTAAAATGCAGTAAAAATTATGCGATCCTTCTTTTCTTTCGAGCATGAAATTTCAGCATTTTGTTATTGTTATTGACGTTGTTTCACTGGCCATTTGGCTGTTTTATAAGACGGGATAAAAGCTGTCTTTTTCTCACCCAGACCATTGAAACTTTAAGTAGTTTTATTTACTAAAAAAGTCTATAAAATAGTGTGAAACGAATGGAATGAATGAATGACTCTCAGACTCTCTCTTTGGAATTACCCATGACTTTCTTTCAGTATTTTTTATAATGGGAAATTTACACACCCCGAAAAATTATTCTCATTACCAGGGGTGCAAAAATCTAGGCGCCAGCAGGCAGTTTCTCACCACAAAATTTATTTCGTTTTTCTTCGTCTAATATTTCGTGTGAAATTCCTGCTGGAATGCTATTAAATTTTGAGCGAAAAAAACTTTAAAATTTTAGTGGTGAGAGACTACCCTCTGGCGCCTAGATTTTTGCACCCCTGCTCATTACAAAGTATTTGCGTCCCCCAAAAACATAGCAATAACTGTGATTATCATTTTATTTTAATGATGGATGATAATTTATTTTCTGGCTCCTTCCAATTCAAAACTTTTTGAGATAACCCCTCGCAGATACATGTATTATTCGAAATTTATTATGATTTACTGTTTTTTTTTTAACATGTTGCTTTATATTTATAGGGTCATAATGTTTCTTTTTCATATATATATATATATATATATATATATATATATATATATATATACTATTACTAATATTGAAAGATGATTTTCTTGTATGTTTTGAGCCATATTAACCTCTTCAGTCCCTGAGTACCCAAATGGGTACATCAGTTTTGTTCCATTTTATTAATGATACGCAAATATAAATGAAATTTCGATATAAGAATAATATGTTTCGAATTCTAAGATTCGAGCTAATGAAAATTAAACAAAAATCTCGCTCTGAAGTCAAATGAGAAAAGAAATAATTCAGTAATAATTAAAAATACTGTAATAATCGCCGGTAGCGAAGAGGTTAATAATGGCGCCCTTCACTGCTTGCCAAAAGCTGAGATGCGCCCCTGATTAGTAAACGGTTGGACAGGCCTGTTTTATAGAAAAGTATTGGACTAAGACGATTAGGAAACAGAATATTTTTAATGCTTATTTTTTCTTGTTCCTCTGCTTATTATTTAAAACATTCTAGGAAAATGTCACGTTCTAACTTAGTTCTTAATTTTAGTAAATAATAGCCTTTCTTTCTGAATGTCTTTCTGTAATAAAGTGATTTTTCTAAATTGCTTAAAGAATAAATGATATTATTTTTTAATAGTTAAAATTATTTTTTTATACAATTTCATTCATAAAAAGTTAATTTTGAAAGAGGCTAAAGGCAAAAAAGAAACAAAGAATAAATGACCGATTTTATGTCGATATATATTTGTCATATTCATGACGTTTGCAATAGATGGCAGCACCAACAGTTTTTTAGAGTCATCAAAATAACAGAGGAACTTTTTGATTAACATTGTAAACAATACAAAGATTAAATGACTGGTTTATGTCACTCTATATTTCTGATATTCATGCAATTTGCAATAAATAGCAACTGCAATTATCTTTTACAAGCATGAAAGTAACACAGGAACCTTTTGATAAGTATCGTTTGGGACTTCAATGTCATATTTTAAGGTGAAACACTAGGCACAGAAAAAGACCCGGATGATCATGTAAAGTCTATGGGGGGCGTTCTTTTCAAATATTTCGTCAAAATTTTAATATTTTTATATGATTTTTTTATATGTATAAGATAGCAGAGGACGATCAACAACCGGCCTAGGTTTCACTTTTTCAGTTTTGGTTTCAGATTTTTTTTAAATTACTTTAACTTTCAAAAACGGTTTAAACCGGTTCTGAAATTGAAACTATTGTAATATAAAAAATATATAACTAAAATCGAAAAAGTAAAAACTAGGTCGGTTGTAGATTGTACTCAGCTATCCCATGCAAAAAAAAAAAAAAAAAAAAAAAAAAAAAGTAAAAATATTAAAATATTAAAATTTTAGCGAGATGTTTGAAAAGAACGCCCCCATAGACTTTACATTATCAGCCGGGCCTTTTTCTGTGCCTCTGGTTGCACCTTGACAAAAATTCACATTTTTTGTTCAACTGATCAAACAGCAACAGCACACTTAAAACAAGGTATATTAGTTTCAATCCTTTCATTTAAAATTGCTAAAGTCGCTTAGTTTAGATATCATTTTCGTGATTAAATTGCGTGAAGTCGCACGCAATGTCCTAGTTTTAACAATATGATTGTTATGAAATAGATACCTTCTATTGGAAATATCTATTCTATTTAAATCTAAAAGTTCTATAACTGGTTCAGTGGATGTAATTTCTTCAATGCTACTTTTTCTTTAACAGTATAAAAACAGTTGAAAAATAACTAAAACGGTTATTTTAAATATTATTTTTTTTATTATTATTTTCAAATAAACAGTCTTTTTTAATATTAATTGCATTCATATATAAATAAACGTACTTTTATTCCAATTTTATGAACTTCCATCAAAAAACTGTACATTCATCTAGTTCAGAATCACCAGATGATTTGATCCATCTTTATTTAAATTCAAAATAAGAAATAAGCTACATTTCCTTCGTCCTCTTTAACCTGACTCTATCGACAGCTTAAATTTCCCCTTACATACAACTCTTTCCATTTCAACTTGAGTTTTTGTATCACGTGTAAATTTTTGAATAATAACTTCAAATTCGAAAACTAAACATTTAATTTACAGTACAATTAATGACATGCAGCATTTTACTTTAAACTATTTCGCGAAAAATGACATTAACACAGCTAGCTTCGACATTTCAACTTCAAGTAAAGAAAGCAAATTAATAACTCGTTACATTTCCAGAGGGGAAAGGAGACAGTGCCACAAGTTACACCCTCTATAGGCATATTTTTTTAATAGAAAATCAGAGGCATAACCTTCATTTTTTTGCAGAAAAATACTGTATAATAGATGTGTATGATTAAAATTTCAATAAATATAATTTAGAATGTTCAAAGGGATATTTGCTTTTTTTATAACCGAAAACTACGAAATTTTTTTGTAAATTTTAAGTTAGAGAAGTAGAATTTCTTCTAAATTGTTTTGTGGTTATGACGGCCAATTATCAACACGAGGTAAATAGGCTCTAAATTGGTGGGGATGCCCTCCGAGAAGGGTCTTACCAAAGGAACAAAACCCGTATTTACGCAAGGAAATCCAAGGTTTAAAAAAAACCACGGAAAACTCCCAACGATTGAGCCGACGGCCGGATTGTTTTATGTCTCCTTAAACAACATATTTGTCATAAACGGAAAGCATAAGCATAAAAAAAACTTAAAAAAAAAATCGTATTATTTCTCTACTTAAATCATCGTCGCATTTTAATAAGAAGAAGTGTGTATATGGAAAAGTTATGTTTAATATATCGATGCGAATTTTGTGTTTATTTTTACAACACACAAAAGTCTACATCGTTTTCATTTTAAGTGCAGAAATCTAGTTAATGAATACATAATCGCAAAATTAAACAATGATCTTTTAAATATTAAACTCACACCATAAATTGTACATGATAATATATAATAAATAAATGATAGTGTTTATTTTGACAATCGCTTAATTTAGATAAAAAATCCTGTAAGTCAGCCGCTATTATTGGCAGCCGATTTATTTCTATTAGCATAAACAGTTGAACTATCGTCTGGAGAGATAGCGGTTTCAAAAGTAGAACTTTTGAAAAAATTCTTCTTCTGTCTTTTAGGGGAGAAGGGAGAAAACAGTTACTTCGTTCTTCCCTCAATCTTGTCTAGATTTCCCTTTTCGCTTTCATTTATTATTCGGTTATCGGAACATTAAAATAAACAATGTAGAATGCTGAATTTTATAATTAGTTTTTCAAAAAAACATTGATTTTTTTTTTTTTTGGGGGGGGGGGGGGAAGAAAAAAATGTTTTAGATTTAAAAGGAGACGAATAATATTTATAATGAAAGGATTGTAATACTGGCTGCAATTTACACAAAGATTTTTTGTTATGTAAATCTGTAAAAAATTCTTTTGATGCTGGATATTTTAATATTATAATATTTTACTGTGTATATATTACGTACTCGCATATCAACATATTTAAAATAAAAAATAAGCATATTATATTTATATGTCATATCGTTATTTGATATTAAATATTGCATAAAACAATATTCGAAATTTATCATTGTTTACGGAATACTGCTTTTTTTTTCTTTTACCTCATCAGAAATTTCATTTTTACAGTGTAATTTTTTGATGAAGTTGTATAAATTAATGAATTATGTTTCTGTGCTTTTATTTATCTTTTGTTAAATTAGAATGTTTTGCCAAGATTATCACCAACATTAGCAAAATCCTCGTATTAACCCCCCCCCCCACCTTTTTTTTTTCTTTTTAGCTTATGCCAAAATTTTTAATTAAAGGGATTCGATTTGAATAAATAATGCATTTTTAACATATTCTTAAACAGCTTTCCGAAGGAGGCATGAGATAATATATTTTTAAACAGTTATATTTAGCAGATTCAGTTGAAAGAATCGCGAGGGGGCGGATTTCAGAATGCATTTTTTTATTTCTAAAAAAGAACAAAAATATCAAATATTTTGTTTGATTTACTTCATCCATTCACATTAAATGAAATTTTTGTCATTTTTGTAAATCATTCGAGTTTATATGTGTTTTACTCTTATGGTTTTAAATTAACTCGATTTTTAAATGGACAGCCCTCATGATTAATTTCATAAAATTAGCACTGGTTTTCCGTAAATATAAATTGATCATGACTATTTGCTCAACCCCTTGGGGAGAGCGACCGGTATACGTGCTATCTAAGGTGATAAGAATCCTTCATTATTATCGCCAGTTATTTTTATTGTAATGTTTACTGAATTTAATTAGAGCATTCTCGTAGTTCAATTAAGGCCCCACAATAGTCACAGAAAAAGTACTCAAAAAGACCCGGATGATAATGTAAAGTCTATGGGAGCGTTCTTTTCAAATATCTCGCTCAAATTTTAATATTTTTACAAGATTTTTTTTTTGCATAGGATAGCTGAGGACGCTCCACAACCGGCCTAGTTTTTACTTTTTTTGATTTTGCTTATATAATTTTTATATTATAATAGTTTCAATTTCAGAACCGGTTTAAACCGGTTGTGAAAGTTAAAGTAATTTTTTTAAAAAAATCTGAAACCAAAATTGAAAATGTAAAAACTAGGCCGGTTGTGGATCGTCCTCAGCTATCCTATGCAAAAAAAAATCATGTAAAAATATTAAAATTTGAGCGAGATATTTGAAAAGAATGCTCCCATAGACTTACCATTAGCGTTGGGCTTTTACCGTGTGACTAGTGTGTGCTCTTAAATGAAATTTTTTGTTTTAAAAATTCTTTGGCAAAGATTAAAAATGAAGCAAAGGCTCCCGTCCGAAAGGGTTAATATTAAAGTAAATAAACAAATAAAAAAAATAAGCAAAAAGTTATTCGTACATTATTTTTACATAGGATATGACATGGCATATTGTTTATTTATTTATTTAACTTATTAATTATTGGGAAATCAGCTCCTTGGAGTTATGGAGCATTCATGAAATAAAAATATGAAGGACAAATAATGTTGCAAGAAATTTAAAGGAAGTGGGCCTTTAAATCTTAATCATTTCAAAATGATTTTTTATAATCTTATTATAAATTAATTTTTTGCTTCTACTAATAACCATCTAATAATATGTTAGTAGGATATAAAATACTAAAAAATAAATAAGTAACAGAATTATCTTAGCTGGAAATTTTGACATAAACTTTTGAACAAAAAAAAGGAGGGGGGGGGGTGAATGAGAGAGAGAGAAAGAAAAAATAGGATGCAATAATTATTAAAAAAAAAAAAACCCTTAACAAAAAATCACTTACCACTAAGGATCTTTACTACAAAAGAATTTTTAAGACCGAAACTGAAACCGGAACCGAATTTCACTGGTTTTCTTAATTTCGGCAGAAAACGAAAATGTTTAAAATTTAATTTTTGAAAAATTAATGTATACATAAATATTCATAATTATTTAATTATAATATGTGTGAATACCTCTGAACTAAATTTTTATTTTCATATAAAATAAAATGCAATCAATTCATGTGCGACACAAAACGATTTTTTTAATTATAGGATTTTCGTCTAATTAAAAAAAAGATTTTAGATACACATATCTTGATTTATCTTACCTTTTATAATGATTTTTATAAATGATGATCTGTCATACGAGAAATTTCTAGAAGAGTATTCGGAATATTTCTGTGGTTTCAAACTAAAAAAATCTATTACGGTTAAGTCTTTAGCTTTTAGTGAGCATGTGAAAAGGGTCTTCAAAATTTAGTCTTATATGCATTCTTTTATTTATCGTTTGCTTTTCACGTCTTGAGTCAGTCATGGCTGATAATAATAAAAAGTGAAGTTCAAAATAAAAAATAAAGAGTATCTAACAAATTTGAGCCTATACAGTTTATATCAATAATTCATGTTGAAATTTTTCGAAGGGAGTCCTTTAAGGGTAAAAAGAACCAGCATGTTTCAAGAACAAACTCTGGTAGCTTTTGAACATATTTGTAAATAAATATGATTTAGATTTATAGTCAAATAAATATACCATTTAGAAAAATATTGCAAAATTGACTAATTTTCTTATTTTCTATATCGGTTACAAAACACATTAAAACATAAAAATAATAAAATATAAATAATTTATTAAATAATTATTTTATTTATTAGGATGAGCGAAGCGAATCCTCTACTAGTCCACTCAAATGACACTTTGTCGTACACTTTACAAAAAATCTATACAGTATTCTCACTTGAAATTAAACACAAATATAAATTATGATCTGTAGATTTGCAGAATATTATTTTTTTTTACAGAAATACTTTTCAAAAAAATATTATTTTAATTAATTTATTTTACATGCATTTCCAATGCGGACGCATTTTAGCAAATAAATAAAAAATGAAACGCGTATATTTTCAGAAAAAAAATATAAATCATGGAGTAAATAATTATAGATAGAATCATGATTAATTTAATAAATGAAATATGTTTTCATCACTCCGCAAAATCGTTTGCACAGATGACACTTAAACATTTTAAAAAAATTGTATTTTTTTTTTTTTTTTTTTTTTTTTTTAGTAAAGTGGCAACAAAAGAATTGTAAGCAAATAAAATTAATTTTTAAATTTGCCATATAAATGAAAAATTAAAAGAACTGCTTAAAGTTGTTGCCTCGATTCAAGCTCTTTATAAATGTACTAAAGCAAAGTTGGCCGATTCAGAAACTATAAATAGACTTTAATCATTTCTTACTTTATCATTTGGATTTAAAGTAATGTTACGTTCTTATTTGTGGACCGAAAAAGGTTTTGTGAACGGTACTTTAGACTTTGTTGCGCGTATTAAAGAAAATCACAAGCCATCAGACCAGATACCGCGAATAATCATGGATAAATTTGAATACTGCAGTAATTTAACTTATAAGAATTGGTGCGTACCAATTCCCCCAATAATTAAATTCTGGAAAAATGGAAGCATAAATTGGTCAATAAAACAATTTCCTTTGCAATCAGTTTTTGCAGTTATAATTCATAAATCTCAAGGTTTGACATCAGATAAAGCAGTAGTAGATATTGGGGATAAAGAGACACCAGTTTGCTTAACGCACGTAGCGTTGTCGAGAGTGAAATTCCTTCAAGGTTTATCATTTAATAGAAAATTTCCTTACGAGAGATTCTACAATATAAAAAAATTTCATATGCTGGTATGCAGAAAAAAAGAAGAAATTAGAATAAAAAAAAATACATTTAATAGTTCTTAGTATCAACGAGAGTAGATTTTAATGTTTTTCCAAATATTTTGTTTGAATGTATTATTCTAAGATTGCTATCAAAGATTATTTGATGTGAATTACAAAGATTGAAAACATACCTATTTCAAATCATTTCAGATAACTCCAGAGGGTATTGGGAATTGTAAAAACATCTTTAAAACTTTTGATTAAAAATTAAAAAAATATTTTGTAAAATTTTGCTTCGAAAATATTTTTATTTATACCAGTCTTATATCACAGATAAAAAATTCCGAGGAAATTCTTAATTATTTGGCTGAATTTACATTTCTAAAATTTAAATACGCCAAAACATAAGATAAAGTTTTTGCTTAATAAAGATGCAAAAATAATATAAAATAATAATGTTATTTTCAAATATTTATCTTATGAAATAATGCTTCGCGAATCCAAACAAAGCACGGCTTTTGCTAGTATATATATATATATATATATATATATATATATATATATATATATATATATATATAAGCTGTTTAGAAAAATCAGTTTATTAATAACAAACAGTAAAAAAGCTATTCATTACTAAAATTAAGAACTAATTCAGAACATGACTCTTTTTTCGAACATTTTAAACTAGCAAAAGCCGTGCTTTGTTTGGATTCGCGAAGCATTATTTCATAAGATAAATATTTGAATATAACAAAATTTTTCATATTATTTTTGCATCTTTATTAAGCAAAAACGTTAGCTCATGTTTTGGCACATTTAAATTTTAGAAATGTAAATTCAGCCAAATAACTAAGAATTTCTTCGGAATTTTTTATTTATGATATAAGGCTGGTTTAAATAATGGAATGGGGTAATAAAGTACAAAATTCCATAATGTCTTGTGGGAAATTAATAACTTGCCCACCGTATCCAAGTTGACCACCTTTAACCTGATGAATAGTAATAATTTGATTCAATTAAATTATTCTTCAATCAATTAAAATATTCTTAAATTATTCTTCAATCTTTCGATTCGGATACCAAACTTTAGAAACTTAACAAAATATTCACTTTAAATACCAAATCTAAGAATTAATTTTACATGTTTACGATTCTTTTGCTGCCAGTTTACCAAAGTAAATACCTTAATAAATAAATCATAATGTAATTCTTTTAAAATCCGTAAGTATAAACTGCGTGAATAATTTTGGCAGAATAATGAAAATATATTTTATTTAATATATTAATCATGATTCTATCTATAATTACTTACCCCATGGTTTATTTTCCTTCTTAAAATAAAAAGATACGGGTTCAATTTTTTATTTGCAAATGATTTTGGCGGAATAATGAAAATATATATAATTTAATTAATTAATCATGATTCTACCTATAATTACTAACCCCAGGGTTTATTTTCCTTCTGAAAATAAAAAGATACGCGTTCAATTTTTTATTTGCAAAAATCGTCTATAATAGAAAAACATGTAGAACAAATTAATTATTAAAATAATATTTTTTAAGGGTTATTCTGTAAAAAAATAACATTGTGCAAATCTACAAATCATAATTTATTCTTATGTTTAATTTCAAATCAAAATACTGAATAGTTTCTTTTATAAAGTGTACGACAAAGTGTAACTTGAGTGGCCTAGTAGAGGATTCGCTTCGCTCATCCTAATAATAAACATAGGAAGTAGAAAAAATAAGAATTAGAAATTATTGTGTTTCCTAATCATCTCAGTATACTATTTTTCATAAAGTATTAACATTCATTTGGTGTTGCCATCTACAGTGAAACTCGTTTAAGATACGCCCGCTTAAAATACGATCCCGCTTAATATACGAATTATCTTCGGTCCCTTGAAAACTGCCTATTAAACATGTGTAAAATTACTCGCTTAATATACATACAAATAAGATACGATCCCGCTTAATATACGAAGAAAAATTGGTCCCTTGATGTAAAAAAACCCGCTTAATATACGAAATGGCGCTTATGTAATCCATTTATCGTGTGTTTTTAGGACAGAATATGTAAAATCTTATTTGTTTTTCATAAGATACTATCTTTGTACCTTTTTTCTCTCTAAAATATGTTCTTTTCCACTGATTTTGCACGCTAAATTCTGATGCAAAAACAAAATGAATGCAAAAACAACTACCGCTTTTATTTCTTTTACCATCATACCTCTCCTTACGGAGCAGTGGATGGATCCGAAATTTCATTGGTTGCTCTCTCTCTCCTGATTGGATGAGAAAGTTGTTGGTGAAATCCGTCTATGTTTTTATGCTTTTTATTTTTTGTGTCGCTTATCTAGCTTCTTTCCACTATTATATCATTTTTAATATTATAAATCGTCCTCAGGAATGCCTTTTTATTAATTTATTTTTATCATTTGCTTTTGAGCGGCACTTTACAAAAAGTTAAGATCACAGAATAACAGTATTAAGAGGAATGCAAAGATTGGGACTTATTTGTTAAAATTAACGATCATGTTGTGATAAGTGAAATTCGTTCTATCGCGGTTATAATTGCGGACATCAAATGTTCCGATGAACTTAGGTCTTCAGATGGAGTGGAAGACGACGCGGATGAAGAAACAGTGTACCAACCATATTATCATTCGTATCTGTAATAAGCTTGTTCAGCTTACTTTGACGGTCTCTTCGATAGATGCTGGTCCTTCCGTTGAAGATTTTTTCTACTACATCAACAAGGCAGAAAACTTCTTATTAAAATCTTACGCTGTTAAAAAAATTCTGAAATTCACGAACATTTTTTTCCTGAATTTCACAGAAAAGCTCCCTTTTAACAACTAAAGGGTATTTTCCGTTACAAATCACAAAGTCCCATCATATTTCCTGAAAAAAAAAAACGAAACGGATGGAAATAAAAACAAAAATGGCCGAGTGGTCAAAGCACCACACCGCTAATCGCCTGCGAGCGCAGATTGTGGGTTCGAGTCCCATTGGCGCCATGGAATAATGAAACATAAAAATTCCTTTTAAATTAAATTTTTCTGTTTATTTTTCTCTTTTTTCTTATTAAAAATCTTTTAATTTATTAGCCGAAAAATAAATAAATATAGAAATAAATAGTGTACGACAATTTAAAAAAAAGTCTATATATATATATATATATATATATATATATATATATATATAGTAAAAAAATTGTTAATAAAATTTTTTTTTATTAAAAAAAACAGTGGTTTCAAACAGTGATTTTTTTAAATTTAAGCTATTTAAAAAATTAAAAATGATTTAAAAAAATAATAAGTATTATGCATCAGTCTAAAATAACATTCTAAGGTAAACATTCTAAGGAATATATTTGAAAGGAAATCTTTAAAAAGCACAGCAGATTTTCCCACTAACTCATAAAAGACATACTTTGTACCGTTTAGCATCAGCAACTTTGGCTCAGTTCGTAAGAATTTGTTCCGCAATCTGAAGGTCCCGAGTTCGGTCCTGAGGACGGCGTGAACTAAATTATCCAAAATAACAATTAAGTAAGATAACATAGCAGCTTAAAATCCCTCGGTGATTTCGAATTCTTTGAAGATTAATCGGTAAATCATTTTTAAAAATTATATTAAATTATTACTATTATAAATCAAACTTTGTAACGGAAAGTTACTGATTCTTACACCGGAGTTTTCCCTTCTTGTATTTCCCACAACGGAAAATCTACTAACGGAACGGTAAAAGTTCGGCTACATTGCTGCCGGTAGTTTCACCTGGAATTCACAGATTTATTTTTAACAGTGTACCTTAAGTGGCACTAAACCTAGTTAAACGACTTTTTCTCAAGAAACTGAAACTATATCATGATTTTCATAATGTATCTGATAATTATTTTTCCTTGCATACATTTAGTTTGTTTTTCAAAAAATTATTATGAAAATTTATTATTCTTACCACTTAAATTTTTTAAAGTATTTTAGTTACTGTTTTTTAAAAATTAAGAGAATTTTCGTTTTATTGTCTTATTTTTAAATTTGGCAGAGAATACTATATAAAGACATTTTAATTTTTTTACTGTATTAACAGATATTCAATAAAATTTTGGAGTAAAAGAAAATTATTCTTATTTTAACACCTTAAACTCAAATTTTCTAGAATACACTGTAAAAAAAAAAGGGTCGATCTACTAAAAAAACTTTAGTGATCCTTGTAATTACTAAAAAATTTTTAGTAATCGTAGTCGGTTACTAGAAAATCTGTAAGAATTACCAGAAAAAAGTTAGCAATAGATAAGAGTTAATAGTTTTACATTTTTATAAGCTATTACTAAAACTCGCTTGGTGTGGCCCTGACAGCATAGTGATTATAGTGATGGACTCCAGGCTAAAAGGTCCCGGGTTCGATACCGGACACTGCCAATACGTCCCGAATTTATGTAGTGTAAGTGCTCGTTAATAAAAGGATTATGAAAATCCTGTCAGAACCGGTAGCCATTTTTGGTGCTGCCATCTATTGCGGTTTTGCCGAAAATCTATCGCTTCAGAAGTTTGGATGCAGCTCGAAGGAAGCTCCTTCGGGCGCACGTAAAGGTTATTAAAAATAATTTTGGAGCTATTACTAAAATTTTCTTGGTGGCTCATACTAAAAATTTTTAAGTTAGTTATACAAAAAATTCTTTTGTTCAGTTTACAAAAGAAATACTTGTTTCACTTGCAAAAAAAAAGTTTGTAATGGTTACTAAAAAATTCTGTGGAATACAAATTTACTAAAGAATTTTTAGTAACCTCTTGAATTTTTTTTTACAGTGTATCTAAAAAGGTATTAGAAATTGGTAAAATAAAAGTCATAAATGGCTAAAATACGTTAATAGCAATTTGCACTGTTTTTATGTGCATTATTATTTGAGAATCTGTGAAATCCGGATAAGATACGATCCCGCTTAAGATACGAAATGCTCTCAGTCCCTTGATTCGTATCTTAAACGAGTTTCACTGTATTACCAACATTGTTAAATGACTATTATTTCTGTGGTACAGGTTTGCAACCTTTTTAAGAGTGAAATTATTTGGAACTAAGAATTCCGGAAGATAATTTTCCTCTTATGTAATCATAAACTGTCCATAATAAAATAAAATTACTTTTTGGGACCATAATTAAATAAAATTTGTTTCCATAATTAAATAAAATTACTTTACAGGAACGTGGTGGTAGCTTGGTGGTCCGTGGTATAAGCTTGTGAAATTTCAGTTTTTTGTAGTTTTTCATTTAAAAGGTGAATAGGATCAGGACAACAAAGTAAATACAAAAGGAAATGCCGAAAAAGAATATATATATATATATATATATATATATATATATATATATATATATATTTAAATACTGTATTTTAATATATATATATATATATATATATATATATATATACTGGTGTCCAAAAGTTAAGCATAATTGGTAATTAAGTAATTATTTTAATAACTCAAAATCCGTTATTCCTAAAGGAAGCAAAAAAATCAGAGGTTTTACCTAAATATAGTTGTACGTGCAATATTGTGTAGGCACTAAACAATGGAATATGAATACAGCTCCTCATCTTTTTGCTTCATTTAGGAATAACGGATTCTGAGTTGATTCTATAGGCTCCAATTTTCAGAATTTTCAAGCTATGTTTTTGAAACTTTTACAGAAGTTGCTCTATACATTTAGCTAACGCAATATGCAAATGACATTTTGATATCGTTGACGCATGCGCAATGAAAAATTATTTACTAAACATACTCATTTTTCATACAATTTTTATTATTTAAATTCTGATGACAGGGTATTGTGTACAATGATGTTTGTCATATTTTCAGAAAAGAACATTTTTTTATAATAAGAACTCTGCAAATTATAAGCAAAAAACTTGGAAAAATTTAGGACTGTTTTTATAAAAGCCTTAATTTCTCTACGAGTATACATGCTATCCTTGTAAAAATTAACACAGCACATTACAATAAGCCAATTAATCATAATGTGCAGTTTGAATGCTTTTGCTACATTAGTTTTGACAAGGTTATCCAAAAGATCTTCGTTCTTTTTCAATTTGTTGACGGTCCTCTGTTCGATTTCGGGGAAAACTCTTCGCGAAAATATGTGACGCGTACTATTTTGTTTACACACCTGGAGTTTCAGCACATTCCGATTCATATTTCTTTCATTACTTAAAAATAATTACTTAATTACCAATTATGCTTAACTTTTGGACACCAGTGTATATATATATAATGTATACATATATATATTCAAATATTGTATTTTAATATTAAAATATTCGAATGCAGAATTTTTCGTAATACTGATCGATTCGAGTGGAAATGGAATAAAGTATTTTATCAATGCGAATTTAGAAAGGAAATCTGTCGTAGTACAAAAGACGTACACAGTTAAAAAATTTCTGAAATTCACGAACATTTTTTTCCTGAATTTCACAGAAAAACTCCCTTTTAACAACAAAAGGGTATTTTCCGTTACAAATCACAAAATTCCATCATATTTCCTGAAAATAACGAAACGGATGGAAATAAAAACAATAAACGGTGACACTCCGTTGTGTGGGCAGCTCCATGGCCGAGTGGTCAAGGCACCGCACCGCTAATCGCCTGTGAGCGCAGATTGTGGGTTCGAGTCCCATTGGCGCCATGGAATAATGAAACATAAAAAATTCCTTTTAAATTACATTTTTTCTGTTTATTTTTATCTTTTTTTCTTATTAAAAATCTTTTAATTTATTAGCCGAAAAATAAATAAATAAAGAAATAAATAGTGTACGACAATTAAAAAAAAATGTCTGTATATACATATATATATATATATATATATATATGTATACATTTGTAAAAAAAAAATTAATAAAAAAATTTTTATTAAAAAAAAAAAAACAAAAAAAAAACAGTGGTTTTAAACAGTGATTTTTTTTTAATTTATACTATTTAAAAAATTAAAAATGATTTAAAAAAAATAATAAGTATTATGCATCAGTCTAAAATAATCCGTTTACAAATATTCTAACGAATATATTTTAAAGGAAATCTTTAAAAAGCCTGGAATTCACAGATTTATTTTTAACAGTGTATTAAACATCTTCCCAAGCTGAATTTTCTTCATTTTTTTTATATTAAAAAAAATAAATTATGTAGAATAGAAAGAGAAACGGTTGTTATTCTCCAATATTCGGAATAAAGAAAGAAGAATATACTACTTTTATTGTTATATGAATGACCCTTGATTCGATTAAAATTTCTTTTTAACTTTTTTAAACTGTAGGGTTTGTTTAGCTAGGGTTTTGTTTAGCAGAATTCCGAACTATTCGCTCCATGTGATATGTCTTTTCGTTGCATTTTCGCACTAAAAATGCTACATTTGACAACAAATATTTAACATGATTACTACGCTACAGCAATTTTGAATTTTATATTATTAAAGTTTTTTATCTGGTTTTTTTTTTTAATTTTTACTATTCAAATTCAATATTCAAATTTCTTATTTTATTTCATTTTTTAGTACTTGCGCTGTGTGATCTTGGTTGATTTAAAGGTGTGCAAACATCTTTTTGTAAATAAAAAAAACATCCACGGCACATGGTCCATCAATATATCGTTATTTTGGTATCTATGATTTGCCTTTTCGGATAGAATAAGTCGGTGCATTTCTTTCTCAATTTGAAATGGGAATGATTTTCAGGCAGAAGTTAAAAGACTTCCAAAAGGGAAGAATCCGTAATTCCTATTGTTACGTGCCCCACCAGTGGCCGAGAGGTTCGGACCTCTCAACTGGTAGACGGCAGGTGCTGGGTTCGAACCCAATCGCGGCTGTCGGCCTAACCGTTCGGAGTTTTCCGTGGTTTTCTTCGAACCTTGCGTAAATACGGGTTAGGTTCCCTTAGAAAGACCCCCACGGAGGGCACTCCCCCTGGTCCTATATCCCATTAGCGTAGATAATCGGACGACTAAAATCAACCAACCTATGGTTACGTATCGATTATAGACGGCAGCACGAAACTGTGTTTTTACTGTAACACTATATGAAACAAAATTACCAAAGAGGATGATATCTCATGATGAATATCCCCCAATCACTACTGTTTAGTAATTAAAATAGAGAAATTGTGGATTAATTATTTCAAAATTTCCTTTAAATTTCCGTTATTATTAACTTTTTTGCTTTTTTCGAAACAATACGTTATGTAACTAGACTTTACAGAAATACTTTTAATAACTGTATTTATCGACAGTTAATTTTAAAAGTTTAGAAGTCTTATTTATCGCACAATTTCATTCATAAAATATTAACGTTGAATATTACAGTTGAAGGCAAAAAATATGAGCAATTCCCTTTTTTATCCTATACTCATTAAATCGCTAAGAGATGGCAGTACCGAAGACCATTTAGAGATATTATATTGACTTTATGTCTATTTATTTTTCCTTCTAAATAGTCACAAATCTTTCCAAATGTTAGTCTCCATGTTATTTAATGACAAATGTTCTATTGCTAATTCGGGTTAAAATTAATAAATGGAAATATTTATTGATATTTACGACAAGAAAAAAATATGCACTGATTTTAAGATTATAAGAGCCGAATAAAAAATACAAAAGAAACCTACAGATAATATAAAACATCAGTTTATAATATCAAATTATTTATATAGGCTACAAGTGATCCATCAAAATAAAATAAAATGGCAAAAAATACCTTTTAATTTTACATGCTTTGAGTGTTCTGACGGCAACTTTTTCAATATTTATAATTCAACATATGAATACAAATATGACCATATAAATTAGAATATGTCATGTTCTATATTAGTTCTTAATTTTAGTAATTAATAGTCTTTTTCCGAATGTCTGTCGATAATAAGCTGATTTTTCTAAATAGTTTTTTATAAAAACGTAAACGATATTTTTTAAACTGTTAAAATGATTTTTATTATACAATATTATTCATAAAATGTTAATTTTGGAAGAGGTTAAATGCAAAAACGAAATAAACAGTGCAAAGAATAAATGACAGATTTCTGTGTGTCTATATTTCTTATATTCATGCAATTTGCAATAGATGGCAGCACCAAAAGTCTTTTACAAACATGAAAATAATCCAAGTATTTGTCGATTATTATTGTTTTAAGCAGAAACTTCACTGTCATATTGTAACAAAAGTTCACATATTTTGTCTAACTATTCAAACAGTACTCTTAAAAAAGGTACATTAGTTTCAATCCTTTCATTTCAAGTTGTTTTTATATCATTTAAGTTAGATATCCTTTTCGTGGTTAAACTGCATGCGGTCGCATGTAATTTCTTAGTTTCAGTGTTGAATAAATAATCGGTGCAATAAAATGTCCCCTCCCCGCAAAAATCGAAATTTTGCGTTTTCAATGGTCTAAAAGTACAATCGCTCCCCCCGGAACTCTATAATATCCCCCGGGAGCAGCTGAAATCCCTCCCGGAGAAAAGTGTCTGAATTCAACACTGCCTAGTTTTATCAGTATGGTTATTATAAAAAATATATACCTTCAATTAATAAGATCTACTTGCAAAAGCCATGCTTTATTTGGATTCGCGAATTCTATTTCACAAGATAACAAGTAAATCTGCAGATCAAGAGCCTCAACGTCAGCTTTGCACATCATTTTTTAAACACACTTTGGGCAAAATTCAACTTTCTGGAAACTGTAATTTAAAATTTTCAAATTACGTAATTATTTATAAAAATAAAATAAGAAGAAGTTTTCAGCCATCAAATCCGTTAAATTAAAATTTTAGTTATGTTAGGAAATTCTGAAATTTTCATGATCTATTAGTTTTTTTTTTTTTTTTTTTTTTTATTATTATTATTATAACGTAGTAGATTTCTTCAGGGGGGCTCCGTCCTCTGAACCCCCCGTAGTCTCATTAAATTTAAATTTTCAACTTTCTATTCAGTGTGCTAATGGTTATCGTATATCTTGCATTTCCTTATACATTTTGATTTATAAGGATAACAGTTATGACAATTTGGACAAGCATTTTTCATTAACATATTACTTCTACATGCCTGCCAACTACAAAACACCTAAATCTGATGTATAAGGAACTTTTTAAAGTGTAAAATTAGTAATCTAGAGTTTTACATCCCCCCCACCCCCGAAAACAAAAGTTTGATTGCATTTTGCAGCAGTTATCGAGGAACAGACAGACAGAAAAACAGACTGACGAGGAATAAACAATAAATTTCGAACAATTTCATAAACAATAAATTTCGAGTCACCAAAGTAAGCCTTCACTGAAGTTTCGGCAATGACGTCATTATTCATGAGTTATTGATAGCCATGTTTCTTGTATTTTTAACAACAATTATAAAATACCTGTTTTATTTTAATTATGACGTCATATTTTACCAAGTGAAATGTTTGTTAAAATTATAATTCTTTTTTATTTCTTTTACTTCTAATTATGTCCCCATTTTTGTGAGAAAAATTCTTATTAACGAAACAAATATCCGTGTTTAATATTTAACAAAAAGTACTATATCTATTTTTATTTTAATTCTGACGTCATATTTATTTATTTTTTTTGGTTTAATTTCTCGAATGGAAATTGCTCAATTGAAACTTATTGCCGTTGAAAAGTAATTATTCCAGATTTTAATTTTTTTGGCAACGATAAATGAAATTGGTTAAATTGTATATAAAAAGTCTCTATTGATTGTGTATAAAAAAGAATGAAATTTTGAATTATTAAGGAAAATATTTGAATAAAATTAATAAAACATAATCTATGTTCTTTTCTGGGCTATGTTATATTTATACGCAAAGATACAAAGGCATTAATTAATTCATCAGTTTTGATGTTGACTTCATTTAAATTTTCGTACACTCTTTCAAATTATGGATAAGAATAAGGATGAATGGTTGCTTAGCAACCATTTTGAGAAAATAAAGAAAATGAAATAAATACATTTGAAATAACTAAATCTCTAAAACAAATTAGTCTATATTATTGGAACACATTTATAAAAAATCTCCAAAATTTACAGTAATAATTTTAAAAATCTGACAAATGCTTAGACAAAATTTCAAAACAATACGGATGAATTAACCGTTAAATTTTAGTATCCATTTATCATTGAATTCCATTAATCAAATGTGTCATTTTCTCTCAAGAAAAAAGAAAATAAATTGATAATCATTGGATTTGCCATAGAAAAGCATTATTGCGGAAAATAAAATATTCTATATTTTCCGAACGAATGAATCAAATCTAACAAAAAACTATACAGCTTAATCCCAGTGCCTCGCTAACATACCCACTTAATTTCAAGTCAAACGAATGCTTTTTATGTCAGTTATCGCGGAACAGACAGACAGACTGACAGACTGACAGACAGACAGAAACCAAAAAATTTCGTGTCTCCAAAGTAAGCCTTCACTGACATTTCGGCAATTACCTCAAATTTATTCCGAATGTTTTTGTCCCTATTATTTAATGGAATTTTATTTTTAACGGCATTTACTGTAATAATTGTGCAACCACTTACCCGCTATGACGTTTACTTGTGATATGTAAAATTTATCATTTTTATTACAAAGCTGCACGAAAAATTAGAAATTTATTTTTTAGGAACGTTTGTAATTAAGTAAATACATGGCATCTAAGGTCGACGTTCAGTCTGTCCGTCCACATATAACAAGCCAAATACAACTAAACCAAACCCTTTCAAATTTAAAATGCATAATTGTTGTCAAATTTTATGAAAATCGGATGTGTTGTTTAATTGCAGGGACCATCACAAGTATTCTGCTACATTACGACCAATGTGAAATAATAGTTCCAAGTGCATTTTAATGATGTTCTACTCTTTCGAATATAATAAAATTGATATGTATCTATGAAACATATACTAAAATATACATTCTGTACAATCTGTGGTGCAAAGAATATTAATTGTTAATTTATAAGGCTACGCAAAAGTATTCCATTACATAGTATTATAGGAGGAAACATCCTTTGGGGCGCGCTTTAGTTACATTAAACTATTGCACATTTTATGAAATTGATGTACGTTGCTGAAGTTTACTACAAGTTACTTCTTGTATAATAAAAAGCAGTTAGTATTTATCGGGGCCACAAAAGATTTCGGCTACTATACTATATCCGAAGTAGTAATACCAAGATCTATTACACCAAGAGAAACTATTACACCAAGATCTGAATACTGTTAAATCTTCGTTATAGTACGGAACAACCTCATTTGCAATGCTTGAGGTAAAACTTCCGACTTGTTTATAACTAATTCTGAAGAAAATAATAAAGATTTTTGAAAAAAAAAAAAGATACCCGTGAATAGACTTTTAACTTCAACAACACCCCTCTTTTTTCGGCTTATTTAACCAGGAAAACGTTTAAAACCTTTTTTTTTTCATTTATCAAAAAAAAAAAATAATAATAATAAATAACGCAGTAAAACTACAATTTTTCCAAAAAAAAAAAAAAAAAAAAAAAGAAAAAAAAGAAAAAGAAAAAAAAAAAGAAAAAAAAAAGCAACATTTAGATATTTAGATATGGGTTTTAATCGTATATTTTTCATTATTTTCGTTTTGTTTACATTTATCGGATATTCAAAGAGATGACTGTTGGTGTAATTTTAGAAACTCTATTATCAAGGTGAAAATATAAATATTTCTTCGTATAAACCTTTTCCTTTTTTTTTTAAATTGTAATATAGTGAAAGAAACTGGATTATATAATGGAACTTTTTAGAGCATTTTCTTCTTATATTAATGTAAAAGAATTAAAGTCTTTTGAAACCACCAGTTTATAAGTTCAATATACAGAGATTTTAACTTGTATATTGTGTGCATAAAGTTACAGTATTGTAGCAAATAACTCACCCCAAACTAAAATTTTAAGATTTTAATAAAATAAACTCACACCAGAAAGTATCACGAGAAAAATAATTCATATAATAAAAGACCTCTTTTTACATGTCTTTAGAGTTTTTTATTTCTTTTTATTTCAGGGATGTTGGTCTAACGGCCAACTATGAATTTAAAACTAGTATCGACGGGGTGGGGCATTTCGATTCATCTTGAGGAGTCGACTCTGACTCGATTCACTTGGTTAATGAGTCGAGATAGTGAGTCGACTCTCGACTCACTTACGGTTAGTTGATTGGTAGTAAAAATGACGCGTTTTTATAACTCCTATCACGTATATCGCTCAAAAGAGAATTTTTAAATGTATGCTCGAATTATTTTGCTTTAGTTTTCACATAAAAGATATATTTTTGTGGTAGGAGCCGAAAATTTCGGTACTGTACCGGCCCAGAACGTACAAAAATAATGACCTGTACCGGTAAAAAACCTAAATGTTCGGCCAACTTGCTTCGTACAGGACAGTTATTGACCCGACAAGAAAAAAGTTAAAATCTTCGTCTTAGCCTGATCCGGCATAGTTCAATTTGTAGAAAACATGGATTTTTACGTCGATAGTGTTAAGAATTTTTCCGTTTGAGAAGTTCTAACCAAAAATTAATATTTTAGATGTTTTTTATGTTTATAATCTTTATTTTTAAAGAAGAACCCTATGCTATGATATTCATTTTTTAATGAATGTTAATTTGTATGTAAATGTTTCAGTTGATATTAATATCGTTAAACCACATACTATGTGCTATTCTACGAATTAGAGGCATAAAAATCCGGAAAATGCTAGAAGTAAAATCTTCTAAGACGGAATAACATTGAATAAAAATTAGCTATAGATGAGTTCCCTTCCGATCGCTACGGAGAAAGAAAAAGGTTAGACCCGAACCAGTCTTTTATAAAAAAGTAAGCCTCGGGCTCGGCTTGGGAGAAAGCAATGACAAGGCCCAATCCTAGTCTTGTAAAATAAAGTAAGGTCCGACCCGAGTGCCGCAAAAAATAGGCTCGAGCTTCGAGCCAGGGTCCGGCCAATTACGGCGTTTAAAATTTTTACTGGTTTTTTTTTAATTTCTTTTTTTGATTTGGGGGGGGGGGGGGTTCTTTACTTAAAAAGTGAAAACGGTTACTTTAAGTTCATCATGTTCATATATTTATAATTTATTAGTTATTCACAAATATTGTCCAAAAAAAAAATATTAGGAAAATTTAAGTTAATTGATTTTTATTTTCTTTGTTTAATATGTGTGCGTTTATAAATATGTCGTGTTGGTTATGTTGGAAAGATATCATAACATCGAATTAAAAAGAAATTAATTACTTTACTTTTAGATTCTGTAGAAAATATAATGCAAAAAATATGTCCTTCCCCCTCCCTCGTCTAGTGTATTTCTGAATTTATTGAAACTAAAATTATGAAAAAAAGGGGACAACAGTAGTTTATTCGAATTTTGCTGGAAAATAATAGTGATTATCCTGAGTCTCATTGTTTAGTAGAAAATTTCATTTTTCGTTTCACATAAACTTTATATTGCAGGGATCAATGTCAGCATGTTTTAATGTACAATTATAAAATTGATAGCCTGACTAATGAGGTGACTTCCAATCAAACAGCGTTTTCCATTTGTTTAATAAATGAACTGCTAATCAAACTAAATACGAAAAAAAACGAAGCTGTTGTTATTTGTTTGAAGAGATGAAGAGATAATAGAAAATTTAGGATTCAATTCTAGAAAAAAACTCGGCATTGACATAATTTTTGACACATTTTTAATTAGAATTTGAAAAATTGACGGGCAGTTATAGAGGAGATGAAAAATCAAACAGCATTTCCATTTTTTAATAAATACATTACATATGAAGAAAAAATGTATTCTTGTCATGAAACGACAGGTTTTTCTCCTTTCCCTTGCAATATAAACTTCAATTTTAACAGTAATTTTCAAATGTATTTTGCCAAAAATTGGAAAACGACAATCCATTACATAATTTCTGAATAAGAAAACTTTTCAATTTTACGAGTTTGTTTCCAAATAAAAATGATTTCAGAAATGTGTAAGAAAGTAGCTTTTTTGAATTTAAGAACAGATTTAATAAATTCAAAGAAATGTTTTGTGAAATCTACTTTATATTATACAGCACTAAAAGCTACGACATTTTTAACAATCTTTTTTGTCTTTTATTCAAAATGACATTATTTTTTTAAACGAATGTTGAAGAGTTTTAAAATCTAAGTAAACGATAACGTTGCTGTTGCTATTGTGTATTTTCTGTCTTGCGAATACATACCAAACTAAAATATTGCTCATGAATGTGTGTAAAATATTCTCAAGAAAATTATTATATGCTAAGAAAAATCGGATTTTTTTGTAGAAATTGAGCCAGGCCAGATAAGTTGATTTATTTATTTATTTATATGGGTCGGGAGGATAGAACTCTTTATTTCACATCAGCCTGGGGTAACTTTCGCTAGTACCGGGCCAGGTTGGACCTGTGAGCTCCTCTAAATGAATTATGAATATCTGCAAGTTTTCTGTAATTTTAATAAATGTCCTTTTATAATTCTATCAAAAATTTTCAGTGTCTGGGACATAATTTACACCTTAGGCGATCATAAAAAAGCAGCGGGGAGACAATTTTTTTTAAATTTTTTTCCTGATATTTATAGTTTTTATAATTTACTTCCTTTTGAAATTCTATTTATAAAATCATGATAATATATTGTATAACTGCCATGTTTTATGTTTTTTTCCTATCATTATTTTTTAACAAAAAAAAAAAATTTAAAATTATCGGAAACATAGGAAAACAAGCAAATTCTTTTCATAAAAAATAACTGTAAAAAATAAGCATAAAATTTGGCATCTATGACATTGTGATCCCCTCTCCTCCCGGTTGACACACAGAAGTTGCTTGCGCTACCAATAATAATAATAATAATAATAATAATAATAATAATAATAATAATAATAATAATAATAATAATAATAATAATAATAATAAATCAGGAAATATTCTCCGAATCTGGTTTGAAAGGAGGAATATTAAAAAAAATCGACTATCTAAACTTTAAAAAACTACATGTAGATTATATCCATTTTTACATTACCTGCAAACATTTATAATTTATATATATATATATATATATATATATATATATATATATATATATATATATATATATATATATATATATTAAAAGAATATATTCGTAATCAAATGAAGGACAACACTTTATCTAAAATACATCAATCCTAAAATAAACTCATAGCAGTTTTTAGCAGTGGTGAATTTGGAAAGTGGTCCGGAAAGTGCGGGTCAGGCATTCCCGCGGAACAATGAATCCCCCCCCCCTGAAATATTGTGTTTTAAATGGTAAAAGAGTGCAGTCTCCAGCCCCACACAAAATTCTTTGTAACATCCACCCACACCCACAAAAATCTCCTTTCGAAAAAAAAAAATGTGTCTTAATTCAGCACTGTTTTTTAAAAAACTCGCTATTAAGGTAGAGTTTTATTTCTCTCTCTTCAACTTTTTTTTTCTATATTGCATCAGATAAAGGTAGTTGAAAATATTTTCCTAACCAGTCCTACTTTCTTTTAGCAAAAAATACAAACATAATATCTGCTTTATTTTTGATCGTCTTTCCCCTATACGGAAATCAGCACTAGCTTATTATAAATTCAATTAACCTTCCCAGAAATATCCTGTTGAACGCCCCTTTTTACATAAATTCAATTAATATTTCCAGAAATAACCAGCTGAACGCACCTTTTTCTCTGCCCCTCCCACTCTTTTCATTCATTCGGTATCTTTCTAATTATACGTGAAATGCACATCCACACTGCCTCCGCTTTTCTCAAAATCCCCAACCCCAATATAATGTCAAACCAAGGCATTTGTTTTTTGCTAAAAAGCCCAGCGCGGATTCGAAGTGTCGAAATCTGACACCGAATCGAAAGAGTGGTTTCCAAGAAGTCGAAGAATCGAAGAGTCGACCAACATCTTCAACTCTCGACTTCCCAAATCCGACACTCTGCTAAACTGGTCGAACCACTCTTTGCGACTCTTTGAGTGAGTGAGTTGACTTTTCGACTCTTCGACTCCGAATCCCAAACTGAGTTGAAATGAAAGTTCGACTCTTTTGAGTCGACTCAGTAAACTAGATAGGAGTCGATTCACTTGGAAGGAGTCGAGATTTAGAGCCGACTCTTCGATTCCTCAGCCAACTCTACATGTCTTCAATACTACCACAGTTACATTTGTCACTAGATCTTTTACGAAGATAAACTTTAAGATTCCCTCCCAGTCTCCTCTTTTCATCCTTCCCCACCCTCTATATTGAGAGTTCTAAATAAACTGTTCCGTTAAATAGTGCGCCACTCTTCGAAAGAGCCGCTAGTAAGCCGGTATTGGCACGTGGCAAAACATTCATTAGGATTTTTCTCAGCTGCCCTTTACGAAACGGCCGAACTAGAATTTACCAAAGTCGATTTCTGAAGCACATTACAGAACATTGGGTATTTTTACAATTATCATTTTCTTTTTATATTTTATGATGTGAGTCATTAAATAAACATTCTTTGGTTTCATTTATTCCTGAGTATATTCAAGTTTTAATCTTGAGAGGTATCGTTTCCATTTGACGCTAAGCATCCTCTAGAATAAACAGCGAAGATAATTTTCAAAATATTCCTAATAGATAATCTTACGATGTGAGCACGTTTATTATTTTTGTACACGAATAGCGTTATAATTTAACGAAATTCATAGTATTAATTTACTTTTTCTGGATTTTACTTTGACAAATTGCATTAAAATATCATATTAATATTGAGACTTAAAAACCTTGGAAATCTAACCTAAAAGAACTTTAATTTCTCAAGTAGGATAAGACATCTTTAAAACGAAGTTGTTTTTAATTTCTCTGAATTCCATTCCCACATCTATCCATCCACACATTGGATAGATTTTGTGCCATGTTGAACTAATCTTTTGGCTTAAAAATTTCCGCTAGTAAGCAATTTATCAAATAGCACACAAACATTAAAAAAAAAAGTTTTAGTTCCGCCTAAATATTTTTATTGCATAAGAACTTTGTTTAAAAAATACATATATAATTAAAAAAAAAAAAAAAAGAATTGCTACAAAATGCTTTTAAATATTTATTTTGCAGAATTCCAACATTTATTGAGCCTATATTCTGTGTGTAATTTTTTTCTTTTATTAATACTAGTACACCGAACCCGGGGTTCCCGGGTCACAAAGTAAAGGTGAAAACTTTTTTTAAATTTAAAATTGGAAAGTCTAATAAATTTTTTCTGCGTAATAGGCTTTTTAAACTGCCAACTAATTTCAAATAGCAATTTTATATGAAACATATTATTTATGTAATCATATACAGCTTTAAAAATTATCGGTACTTCCGTATTAGCGGGGCCATAGCTAAGGGGGCGCTATGGGCGACTCACCCCCCCCCCCTGGAAAAGATTCCAAGGTCATTCAATGAATTTCTGTTCCAAAAATTCAAATGAAATATTGTTTAAAAATCTAATTTAGTTTTGAAACCTTTTCACAGTTTTGCAGAGTTACTAAATTGTATCTAAAATAAGTGTTTCACACTCTCTCATCCTATTTGTACATATGAAGCTAACATGATGGGCTATTTTCCACCAGTTATACTCTCAAAACTTCATCATCATATACTTTTCTAAGCATAAAATGAAGTTATTTTAACAGTTTAATAAGAAACAGAGTACCTACAATATGAATATGCACTAATTTATCTTTCTGCTTCAGAGAGAGAGAAAAAAAACTATGAGCCCCCCTACATTCTCTTGAGCCCTCCCTATTGTTCACTACGGCCCTGCGTATTAGACGCAAGATAGCAGTTATTAGCCAACGATTCCGCCAAAGAATAAAATTGCATTCTCAGTTTTTAAAAACAACTAAGAAAATATGACACCCATTCTTATGACACCCATATTCTTATTCTTTAAAATACATTTTTGTAAAGGTTAATTGATGTATCTTTTGTAAAGTAAGCTTACAACGAACTAAAAGTCACTAAATTCATAGAAAAAAACGAAATAAAATCAACAACATTCACCGGGTTTTATAGCCGACGATATATTGACATAACAGGTTTTTTAATTACTATTTTTTTCAGTTGCTATGGAAAAATGACAACTAAAATACACAGTGATCTGTTATTTTCCATGGAGAAAAGAGATAGATGGATGTGCAGTATGCGATTAAAACGGTTTGATGGGCGTTATTCTTCCAATATAAGTCTCCCATTCGGCCCAAACAAAACAATCACATGGAACAGAGACCGAATTTTTTAACATCATTTTTTCTCTAAATGAAAAAGATCTGAATATATTTTAGCATTATAAAATAGCATTTCATTGTATTATGAATTAAAATTGCATCGCTAAAAGTTTTTCTTTTTTGTGAAAGCACGCCGTTGTGTTTGATGCAATGCAGCGAATTTTAGAGTTACATTTTTGGCGTCACGTACAGCCGCTAAACTGCATCTCTATTTTTTTTTTCTTTTTTATTCTATGGCTATTTTTTCTCTTTTTCCCACATAAATGCGATACTCAAGTTGCCACCATTAGGGAAATTGAACCAAAAACTACAAAAAATTTAATATCTCAAAAACAAATTGAGATACAGTTTTCTAACAAACGGCATTTAAAAGTGCATTTTTTTCTCTAAACGATGGTATAAAGATTTAAAACGTGCAATGTCTAGAAGTTGAAAAATTTACAATAGCGAAAATTGCAAAACCGAAATTTCATCGGAAAGTGTTGCCATTCAAAACATGACGTATGCGTTACGCACAGATACGTTTGGCCTTTATTATATATATATATATATATATATATATATTCAAATGAGAGTTAATCTTAGTATGCAATGATGCTGGATTGTATTTTTATTGTTTTACTGATCCATCATACGTAGTATAGACCAAGTCTTGCAATTGTTTTGAAAATCGAGAAAAAAATTTTGACGCATTTACACGTTTCACACATTGAAGATGTCGAAAAACATATTTTTAGGTATAAAATTGCCGTCCGTCTGTCTTCGTGTCTGTAAACGCTTTATTTGTCGAACAAATTGGAATAGGGACTTGAAATTTGGTATGTACATAGCATGTAAGAATGGCAAGAAGCCTATTTAATATCAGTAACCTCGATTTTCCGGAACTACTTTTTCGAACTCTCAAAATAATCGTTATGATAAAAGAAAAATACGTACAAATTTTCGATTTTTATTTTTATTTTTTTTAAGAGTGGATCTAAAACACAATAAAATAACGTAAATATTGCATAAAGAAAGAAATTGGTTGGATAAATCGTTGTTGAGCTATTTTTAATCATGTTTTCCACGTTCTTGGATTTTTTCGTGATCCTGCATTTCATTCAAATTTCAATTAAAAGATGTATCTTAATTGGAAGTGAGACGCTTAATCCAACGTAGAAATTAGTACTTAATATAACTATCATTTTTAGAGTTATAAAGATGCTTATTTTATGCAATTCAGTATTACTTGATTTTATTTTCACATTTTTGGTATGCATATCCGTAATGGTGGTCCTCAACGACTAATTTTAATATAAAAAAAATCTTCGGTTAAGATCAAAGTTTTTAACAGACTATTATTTGAAGATAGTGGTACAAACAAATTTGGAATTTATTTTTAGCGAATTCTTCGATTTGTTTACTTCTCTCATATACACCCAATACATAATGTTCCACCCACACATCCATCAAATAAAAAAATTTCCAATTTTCAGATTTTTTTTTTTTTTTTTTTGACAAAAGACTTTTTTTATTCTGAAATTAAATAATTCTGAGGAATTCCATGTTATATTTCCATAAAGAGCAAGTTTTTAGGTTTATTCATGTATGTTACTGTAAGAATATCTGTTGTATATACTTATTTATAAAATTTTGTCAAACAAAGCAGAAAAGGGACTGTATGAAATGATAAATCTAATTTTTGTGAAATTTATCTATTTGAAATTAAAAATCATTTTCAAAGATCTACGTTTTCTATGCATTTAAATATACACTATGTAATGAAACGTAACAAATCAATTCATAAATGTCTTTAAAATGAATTTTTTATTTAGTGTATATTAGTCGTTTTATTTTGTCCGAAAAAAATACCAGGTCTGTTACTGTCTTGTCTGTTACCAATGTAAAAGTAGTTGGTAAAAAATTACTCAAAAGATTCCAGCAAATGCCAGGGCTCCCAAATAGTCCGCGAACTGAACATCAGTATTTTTTGACAGAAAATTTCAGGATAGGTTTCTCCAGCATTTGTGCTAAAATGAATTTTCAAGGCTGGTTTATCGGCAATTTGCTAGAAAAATCTAAAAAAAAAATTTCTCTAAGAAATTTCTAATGTTCTGTTGGCGGACCATTTGGGAGCCCTGAAATACTTTAAATATTATTTTTGTGATTCAGTAAGTAATACAACACGTTTGTAAAACATACACTGAACCTAAAGATTAATATTAGCAGATTTCATTTTTCATAAGCTGAGATATATATATAATCTTGTCTAATTTGTACAATTAATTGAGAGTAGTATTATTATCTTTTTAGCATACCGAATTCATTACGAGAAAAATAATTAAAATATATTTTCCTCATCCTAAAATTTTTGCATATGATAATAATGAAAAATATGATAATTTGTCTGCTCTGGTATCTGTCACCCATTTAACAGACACTGGTTGCAGATTACCAGACGGAGAAAGGCAAATGTTAGTACGCATGAAAGACATTTATATTTCTAACAGTCGCTCCTGGCTCCTGACGAAACAGCCGAGCAAGAACAGCCGTGTGTTATCTCTGGCTTATAACCAACTTTTTTGGCTTTTTTTAAACTATTAACATTTACATTTAATATTTTATGGTGTAAAAGTTCAAATAAATATTCTAAGTTTTTATTTATTTATGAGTATCTTTAATTACTAAATCTTGCAAGGCGTCATTTCCCTTTGATGTTCAACATTCTCTAAAAGAAACAGAGAAAATAATTTTTAAAAAAGTTCTTCTGAACGACAAACTTTCGACTTGAGCACAATTTAATACTTTTATTTTATAATATAAAACGTCACATGAAAATATCAAATTATTTATAAATGCTATAAGTGATCTATTAAAATAAAATAATATGGCAAATAATACCTCTTAATTTTACTGCGCTAAGGCATGCCCTCAAAAGGGCCCCGGGGTACAATCTGTATCCCGGGGCAATTAAACAAAGAACTAAATATAATATATGACATCGCAAAGAGTAATGGTTATAGAAAAAGCACAATAGACAAATTAATTAAAAGCATGAATGGTAAAAAGAATAGTAACTTCAAACTACAAAACCTACTTCAAACTAAAAATATATTCTTTTTACAATATTTTCCTGGATTTTTCGAACGTTTAAGTTATAAACTCAATAAATTTAATATATCCATTGTTGCAAAACCGTCGGCTAAATTAAAAAACTCAGTACGTAGGAAAATTGATAAGATAGAACCACATCAAATACCTGGATTATATAAAATACCATTCACAAAACAAGATGGAACAAAGCAATATTACATTGGTAAGACAAATAGAAAACTCAGACCTAGGATTAAAGAACATATAGCAGACATCAAATATAGTGGGAAAACTACAGTTCTGTCAAGAATACATGGAAAAGAACCATTACAAATAGATTTTAAAAATAGCAGAATAGTATACCCTTCTAGATCATATTTTCCATCAATAACACTGATAAACAAGGTTTCTGTTTCTAACTAAATATGTGGTGATTTTTATATTTTAGGTGGTGCTGTGAAAGAATATGCTATTAAAAAGTTTCCATCACCCACAGATTTTTAAAAAAATCAAAATCTTGAAAATCTTAATTTTGTAGTATTTATTCAACACATATATCTTATGAAATTTATCATTTCGTATTTTAGTAATGACAAACTTTTAAATAAACACTTATAAAGCTTAAAATTAATATTTAAAACACTGAAAGTATGCATTGTTTATAAAGTTTCTGAAAAATATAGAATAATTTTTGTAAAAAAAAATTATATTAATAAGAAATTTCATACTTTATGTAGCGGTAAATGTCTTACCTGTGGCTTCTCTCTTATAGGCCATTGTTTTGAGTTATACTGACAATTTAAAGCAGACATTATAGTCCAGTCATTTTAGCACCTTTTTTTGCAAATAGCGGAAAAAATTAGAACAAAGCTGGATTTTTGCATAGGTGCTAGTTAGGGTATGTAGTTTAACATACTAAAAGTCCCCATCGATCCGATGTGAGCTTTCGCCGCCAGGGGGCGCTAAAGAGCTTGAAAATCGGTTTTCTGTGAATATCTCATGAACAATGGCGTCTAGACAAAAAAGTTCAATCACAAAGATGTAGATAATTTAATTTCCTACAAAAAGTGTCATTAACATTTTTTTGTCACACCAACCCTTCCCTGCCAAAAATTAAGATAAAATAAACATTGTTGAAAAAAAAGCCCAAACACAATCATAACGCGGCGAAGAGGCAGAACAAATACTAAACAACTTTCGATTTCCTCCGCCATTGTCTGTATGTTGATTTCGCGCGCTTGTGTAATGTGTCATCTGAGAATAATAAGGTTCTATCTGTGTTTTCTTAAAAGTATTGAACTATCGATATAGAAATGTTAACTTTGTATCTATGAGGGCATTTCTGGATTAAAATAATGTCGTAATATAACTGTAAGGTTATAATGTAAATTATATATAACATCATTTTGATGCAAAAATGCCTTCATAGATACAAATAGAGCCTTTCTATATAGATAAGTCAATATTTTAAAAAACACAGATAGAACCTTATTATTCTCAGGTGACGAATAGTCATTGCTATCTCTCTTTGCATTTGTCGAAATGCACCACGGTGCAAGTACTTTCCAATGTTTTATTTTTATTTGGTGCTCATTTCGCTTGTATGAAATCACACTAATTTATTGAACGAAGTATTTATTCTTTGTGAGATTTTAGGAAGGGAATAATTTTATTTTCAACGCATGTTCTAGAAAGTTTTTTTTAGTTATGACAGTTTGAAATGAATCTTTCTTAATTGCTGATTCTGAGCGAAAAATGGAGATTGATAAAATAGTTCATCTTGCATGAGAGGACTGCGTTTCGAAATATTATGTAAAAATAGAAAAAAGCGACTAGTCCCTTGTGACAGCAAGTTCGGAAAGAATTGACCATAAGTGGAAAATATTTGAAGAAATGGTTAAAACAATAATGATTTTACAGTTCATTCAAAGAGTAAGAAAAATTATTCACGAAAGAATTCTATTAAACCATAGAATAAATATATTGCAGAAAAACGATCAACGTCCACACAAATTAATTATCCATTAAAGGAAAAATTGAGTAGTAACAAGTCCGTTGTTTGAATTTAAGGGAAAATGTTTGCTATGTTCTGATACATTAGACGAAGATTTTTTACAGAATGAAAAAAAAAAAAAGCTCTAAAGCATCGCGAAAAAGAATTTTTTTTTAATCTAATTGTTAAAATAAGACACGTCTCATATCTATGCTTATGGAGAAATTTATGAAGAATGGTTTTGAATCGAAACAAACAGAAGATGATGCAGACACACTAATTGTTAATACAGCTATTGAAGTAGCAAAGTCTGGTGCGCTTACTGGTGTTGTTGGTGATGATGTTGACTTGCTCGTATTGTTGACTGCTTTAGCACTACCAGAGATGGAGATATTTTTTATTAAGCTTGGAAGAGGACGAATTGTAACCACCCTGTATTCATCGCACAGTCTTAACAATGATGCTGTTTTGAAAGATCATATATTGTTCCTTCCTGCTTTTTCAGGTTGTGACTCGGCATCAGCAATGTTTAGGAAAGGTAAAATATCGTTAGCAAATTTTTTGAAAAAGGAAGAAGATCATAACATACCAGCTGCCAGCATTTTTAAAGGTGATCAAGTATCTTAATTTGAAGGCAGGAAAACTATTTTTCTTGCTTTATGCGGTAGTAAAGCAGAAATTTCTCTGAACAAGTACCGTTATGTATGTTTCAAGAAAAGAGTTGCCGTTGGTAAAAAAAAGCCTTTTATCGTTGCCGCCTACCAAAGATGCAGCTAAATTGTGCAGTTTTCGTATTTATCATCGAGTACAATACTGATTGAGCAATAAACTACTTCCTGAGACCTGGGTCTAGCAAAATGCATCTAATTTGTTCCCAATTCTTGCTACCACCAAAAAATATTATTGAATCTATTTTTTGTACTTGCTCCAAAGGATATGGAAAAGCATGTGGATGCCGAAAAATTGGATTGAAATGTTCTGATATTTGCATAAATTGCTACGGAGTTTCATTTCATTATGCAAGTAAAATTGAATTTGAAGACGAGGAAAATATTGACAGTATCCTGTCCACTGCGAGGGTGGAGGAAAGCGCTACTTCTGAAATCAGTCATGATATCGAACGGCAAGCAAAAAATACTGAAAACAGCACAACAACGAAAGAAATAAATATAGATAATGACAAATGTGAATCGAGTGTAGAAGTTGAAGCTGTGCAAAGAACTACTAAAGCAGTTAACCCATAACTGCTGTTAGCGGTCTGTGAGACCGCTGACTTTTTCAAATTACGGAGTTTAACTCGTAATTTTTAGTTTAACTATAGATACTGGTTAAATTTTGTTTCGTTTGGAGCCTTATTACTATTTCTAAAGACTTTTGAATAACTGAATTTTATTGATAATAGTTCTTTATATTAAGTTAAATACAAAAATAGAATTTTGAGAGTTAATTTAACATTTTATTCATTTTTAGATTAAACGGTCTGACAGACCGCTCACAGTACTTATGCAACAGTTTTTGACACAGTAGTTAAGGGTTAAATGACTGAAATTGGATTAAGCCAGTCACTATAAGTGGAATATGCCAACGAGGGAACTCAATATAATGATAATAAAAACACGCACTAAGTGTTTTACCTCAAGGATGGTGTGGAAATAAGCATAAATGTATATTATATATTCACTTTCCCCATTCGGAGGTGAGAATTATAGATCTGTTTATATAATTTTTTTTAAAGTAGCAGCAGATTTTTTGTATTTTTATAATTTTATTTTCAAATATGTTCACTTTTTTGCATTTTTGACAGGGAAGAATTACTGTGACAAACAAATGTTAATGACACTTTTTATAGGAAATTAACTTATCTACAACTTTGTAATTCAACTTTTTTCTCTAAATGCCATTGTTTGTGAGATATTCGTAAAAAACTGATTTTCAAGCTCTTTAGCGCCCCCTGGTGGTGAAAGCTCACATCGGATCGATGGGGACTTTTAGTATGTTTAACTACATAACCTAACTAGCACCTATGCAAAAATCTAGCTTTGTTCTAATTTTTTCCCTTATTTTTGCTAAAATGACTGGGCTATTAAGCCACTTATATCATTACAATAGGATAAATCATTTTTGCTTGAAAAAAATTTCGTATATTTCGTATGTCAATCTCGATAAATAGGTATCTTTGTATTGTTTTTCAGGTGATTTCAACCTTGCAATCTTGATACAAGTAATTCTGAGTTTTTAAATTTACTTTGATAAATTTAAGCCTCTCACAAAATGATATAATTCTTTTTGAGTAATTAGTTGTGGTTCTTCATTTATGCCAAGAGAATAGTTCATATGAGATTTAGAGGAAGTTTCATTTTCATCAATTTATTTCTACTGCTTCATTGTCATATGTAAAATTCTCTGGAGGTTTCGGTATTTGTAAATCATCATTATGTAATGCTGGTCACACTGCTGAATCTAAGTTCGGGTACTGAATTTTATGTTTACTTCTTGCAGAGAATCCTTTAATTTTTGTAATACATTAATAGCAGTCAGTTATATGATAGTGCTGTGAAAATAACAACAAAATTAATACCCGTATGGTAACGTTGATTTAGAATTCTCTACCCGTTAAAAAGTATTCGTTTTGTTAGTCGTTACTGTTCAGAAACTGGGTATTCGTAGTCATCGAGCATATGACATACATCGTATAGCATAATCTTTGGAAGAATTCGTATTAATAAATAAACTAAAAAACTTTGTAAAATCACCATGCTGTTATTGTTGTAGCTCGAAACGCGTCCTGCTTAATTTTTCATTTTATGGTGATTTTACAAAGTTTTTTAGTTTATTTATTAATTTATCGCCTGTGATTATGGTGTTTTTCATTAGAATTCGTATTAGTTAGTGCTGCCATCTATCCGTAAAAGTTACACTTATTGAAATTTCAAACTTTTATTTTAAAATTGCAAATAGAATATTAAAACCAGGGCCTTAGCGAAAAGTCAATAATTAGGGATGGGGGGAGGATCAAGAAAATGTAGTGGGATGACTCATATATATATATTTTTTCTCTCCCTGTGACGCAGAAAGATAAATTACTGCATATTTACACTATAGTTTAGTTACCATGTTTCTGATTAAACTTTTGTAATAACTTCATTTTATGCTAAGAAAAGAATAGGATTATAGAAAATTCGAGCGCATAACTAGTGCAGTATTAAACATCACGTTGACTTCATTTGTGCAAGTAAAATGAGCAAGTGTTGATACACTTGTTTTAGTTACAATTTAGTATTTTTTCAAAACTATGACAGGTCCTCAAAACTAAATTAGATTTTTCAATAGAATTTCATTTGGGTTTTTGGAACATCAACTCATTTAGTGACCTTGTAATCTTTTCGGGGGGGGGCTCAATATGTTTTAGGGGGGCTGAGCCGCCCGTAACATCTTCTTAGCTACGCCCCTGATTAAAATGGAATGCATAATTGTACACGGGGCTATAATTAAAAATGAGTAATGGGAGGGGGGGCGCTCAAGAAAATGTAGGTTGGAGCTCATATTTTCATATACGTATTTCAATAGCGGGTTTAACGGTGAGGCCACGGGTTCATGACCCCCCCCCCCCCCACACACACACACACACGTGCGCGCGTTGTACTGCAGAAATACTCTAAAAATTACTTTAAAAAATAAACATACCTTAAATCCTCATCCCCCCCCCCCTTGTTCAATAATGCGAATCATTCTGATTCTGTAAAAGGTCTACTCAAATCAAAATTAGGTAAAATCTGACACATTTGTGAAAGCAATTTTAATCTCGAGAAATTTGCAAGTGTACTTATTCGGAAACTATGAGATTGAAAAATGTTTTGAAAAATGTATGATATGAAATATGTCAAACATACTATGAAATTCGGCATTTTAAACTAAATTTCCGTACGCGACTGCTAATTTCTCCTCATGATGACATTTCTGTGTTTGTCAAGCCTTAAAAATTATCGTAAAATGATTAATAACATTTCTAAATCATTTTATGCATTAATAGAAAATGAGAAACATTTCAATTTCTTCATTTCCGAATGAAATCTGTGTGACTTATATATTTTGATATTCTGATATATATTTTGAATCACATTTTGATTTATCATTTAATTATCATTTGCTTTATCAAAAATATATCCACTTCTTATTTCTTTTTCTTGTCATAATAAAATAAGTAAATGAATTAAAAGCCATATGAAATCCAAATCATTTGAGATTCGAGAATAACAAATACAAAAAGAATGATAAGTATTTAGAGCTGTTGCAAACCGCATGTATTCGTTAACCTCTTCGCTATTGGCGATTATTACAGTATTTTTAATTATTACTGAATTATTTCTTCTCTCGTTTGACTTCAGAGCGAGATTTTTGTTTTACTTTCATTAGCTCGAATCTTAGAATTCGAAACATGTTATTCTTATATCGAAATTTCATTTATATTTGAGTATCATTAATAAAATGGGACAAAACTGATGTACCCATTTGGGTACTCAGGGACTGAAGAGGTTAATAAATAATTGCAATAATACAACTGATTACTAGTACTACCTCTAATACAAAATACCAAATCGTTTCTATTGAATACTCGTTGCCGCTGAAAAACTGAATGAAACGAATTTCAAATACTACCTTCATTTCGGGATTTATACGGAGCCCGATTGTCTGCAAGATGAGAGTTAGTTTTCCGGACTTTAGACTCGGTATAAGTTAGTATCACATACGGGTATTTCATTTAGTTGTTTAGGTATTAGGAAGAAAAAAGATAGAAATGCGTTTCATTATTTCAGCATCCGTTCTTTTGCCGAGTAAGTGTGAATTTGGAGGGAGTTTTTGAATAAAAAAAAAAAGCTTTCAGAAGAACGATTGTTTTGAGATCGTTTAGGGATTGTACTATTTACCTTACAGATATGAAGTTTTATATGCATTTTTAAAACTTAAACAAAATAATTGCGCTTTTTTTTTTTTTTTTTTTTTTTTTTTTTTTTTTGAGATTACATATTATGTATTAATATTTCGATTTAAAAAAGAGCCATCGATCTAAGCAAAAGAAAAACAACGCGTGTTTATCATTTAAGAGTTTAATTAAACTATTTTTGTTTTAATTATGCATTTAAATTATGCATATTAAAATTTCCTTATAATTTCACTATAAAAAGAATGGAAGCTTATAGTAGAATAAAATATTCGTTATAGCTGTAATTAAGGAATAATGAAGTATTTCTGGAAAGAATTATGTTTGAAGGGTCACCATCAGTGCCGTGCGAAAGAAGGTCGAAGGGCGACCGCTCCAGGTGCGGAAATTTAAAGGGCGCAAAATTTATAATATTAACGTCATTTTTGGCCTATTACAAGAAAATTTTGGGAGGGGGGGGGTGCCAAATTGTAAATTTGCCCCGGGCGTAATTTTGTCTTCGCACACCCCTAGTCACCATATAAAAGTATTAGATTATAACTTGATCTTCAATACGAAATGCTATTCGATTTGATATCACTTCTATGGCCATCAGTGCCAATTTTATGATTTCATGCATTAGATTGAGTCTATGAATATGTTAGAAAAATATTGCAATGTTAAGCGGGGTAAAACGTTTTTGAGAGCTCGCTTAATGCTATTTTCCATTATCGCATGTTTCACTGGTTTCACTCTAAGTATTGGACATTTCTATTCAAATACACAATTAATATTTTTCTTTTTAATATGTACGTATACTTATTGAGGTGAACTCGCGAGAAACCATGAATTATACAAACGTAAGCAGCATTTGAAGTTAGTGCCTCTTTGGTCGGTTGCATATGGACTCCGATAACGGCTAACGAGTGGTATTTCTAAATAACGATTCGGTATTTCGTATCTTAGAGAATACCCGTTTCTTAGTAACGAATACGTACGGTTTGCAACAGCTCTAGTCGCTATAGTTGAAAATAGACCCCTTTTTAGGTGTCGCTATAGTTGAAAATATACCTCTTTTTAGGTGGGTTCATAATTGTGTAAATATATAGTACCTATAGTCTTCGTTCAATGTTATAGCCTCCTTATGGATACATCAGCTGCGAGAGACGCAACTGATTTCTTTGAAGCTTACCCATAGAAAAACAGTATGTACAAAAAAAAAAACAGGAATGAGTCTTATACAAATAATTTTGTAATATTTTACGGTGTGAATTTTAAATTAAGATGATTATCGCTTGCAGTTTTTAGTGAAATATTGAGTTTACACTGTTTCTACGGGGAAATATCAAGAGAAATTCTATAATGCTTATTATAAACATTTTTAAAAACTATTACAGGTAGTTGTTAGAAGATGATGAAATGAATCGATTAAATTGAGTAGTCATATGAAATCGGTTGATCGAATGATTTAGTTGTTTTAATTAATTTTGGTATTTATGTGTTATAATATTATTACTTTCTTTTATCTTCAGTAAAAGAAAATATTGTAATCTAAATTTTTTTCGACTTCCGGTTTTCGATGGATTTACACGTTTTAGTGGTCAAAGATTCCAAAAAACATGTCTTTACAAAATGTCTGTCTGTCCGTGTGTCTCTGTGTGTGTCCCTATGTCGACACTCTACCATCAATAAATGCATGAAGTTGTGCATAAAATTGAACCAAATTTTTCTGAATGTTTTTGGCTGTGGCAAGCAGGTCCTCCTTCAGTTTTGAAATATTCCGCCGGAAGGGGGCGCTGCAATCGCGATGTTTGTGCCCTTTTTGATATTTTACCGACCAAAAGTATATGAAGTTATGCATCGAATTGAACCAAAATTTTGTGTAAGTGTATGACTATGGCTAGTTGGTTCTCGCTGCATATGAAAAAAATCCGCCGGAAGGGTACGCTGCAATAGTGATTTTTGTGCCATTTTCAATATTGTACCGACCAAAAGTATATGAATTTATGCATTGAATTGAACCAAATTTTTTGTGTAAGTCTATGACTATGGCTACTTGATCCTCCCTGAATTTGATAAAATCCGCCAGAAGGGGGCGCTGCAATCGCGACTTTTGTGTGCTTTTCAATATTGTACCGACCAAAAGTATATGAAGTTATGCATCGAATTGAACCAATTTTTTTGTGTAAGTGTAGGGCTATGGCTAATTGATCCTCCCTGAATTTGAAAAAAATCTGCCGGAAGGGGGCGCTACAATAGCGAATTTTATGCCATTTTAAAAATTTCACCACCTAAAAGTGTATGAAGTTAGTTCTAGAACTGAACTAAATTTTTCTTATATGATTATTTTTTAGTAAGGCAAGTAGGTCCTCCCTGAATTTGAAAAAAAAATATCTGACTATCATTGTATTTTCCAACGGCTCGTGCAGAGACGGAATTCCGTTTTTACTCCGATTAATTGACTGAAGCAGAAAATTAAGATGAAAATCAAAGTTGGAATGGTATGGAATTAAAATTATTAAAGCATTAAAATGAGTAACTATTTTTTAAAAATATCAAAATGTACGTATGAGATAGAAGAAAGTTTTGGGATTGGCACATCCAACTAGTTTTTCATTTTCATTTTATAAATTATTTTTATTACATACTATATCAATAATTATTTATATCAAACTATCATTTACTTATTTTTATTTCCTTTTTTAAAATACTAGAATCTCTCTAAAATAGTATTTAACAAACTAATAACTAAAAAATATGAAAAGCGAAAAAAAAAATTAAAATTCATTATTTTCTCATAAAAATTCATGATACGGGAGAACTCAATAAAGACATTTTGGCAATTTCTTGGAAATTTTTAATGTTATTTTATTCGTTTTTGCCTTGCAAAACAATGAATTAATTATACATTTAATAACTTTTCATTGCTAATGTATTCCAAAATTGATATCTTAACACACAGATGAATTGATTACGATTTCATTTTTGTATATTTCGAAGATTATTGCTGCAACCCACTTTAATATAACACATATCTCGCTAAAAAGCGCTGTAAAAAAACAAATAACTATTATGTTTAGTTCTGCTAGTTAGGCACCATTCACACCATTTTTAACACTTTCCAACAAGGTTGAAAAGTGTTTACACTTTCGGTACACTTCTGGCGATCTGTTCGTCTATCCATCTGGCCGGATGGCCGTCTGTCCGCGCTCTAACTTTCGTATATATATTCGGATTGCCATGAATTTTTTGGACATTATTGAAGTTTTCACTAACATGAACCTTATTGAAAAAGAAGTTTCTACCATGATTATTTTATTTAAAGGGACAGTCAAAAGTTTTCCATTACATTACGGCCTATGGGGGAAAATCGTTTCAAATGAATTTTAAAGATGTTACACCCAGTCACACATGTTCAAGTTTATATACATCTACGAAGTGCACTAAAATATGCAGCGAAAAGAATTGATATTATTGATTTACAGGGCCACACAAAAGAGTCCCATTGCATAATAATAAAGGGTAGGGGTGCAAAAATCTAGGCGCCAGCAGGCAGTTTCTCACCACAAAATTTATTTCGTTTTTCTTCGTCTAATATTTCGTGTAAAATTCTTGCTAGAATACCATTAAATTTTGAGCGAAAAAAACTTTAAAACTTAGGGGTGAGAGACTACCCTCTGGCGCCTAGATTTTTGCACCCCTGATAAAGGGGGTATTGTTTTCGACATATTTTAGTTAAGGTAGGTGATTTCATGCAATAATCAAATTGATATACGTCACTGAGGCTTAATATGAGTTATTTCATGCATAATACGAAGTGCATAGCATTTACAGGAACACGCAAAAGAATTCAAAAATTATTTTATATCCGATGTATTGTATAACATAGATGGTTGCTGTTGGTTGGATGAAATGGATTTTTAATTCTGATATGCGCTTTTAAGTTTTACTAAATGTATGCATATTATATAATGTATATAAACTCTAATATTAACACAATTTATATATACAGGGTTACATAAAAGATTTTGGAAAGGTTACTGAGTATGAACATAATTTTTTTAAAAGGTTGTTTTTAAATGAGTTATGTATTTTTATATTGAACTGCATTCAATTTACTAAGAAATATTTGTAGAATATAGATAAAATTATATGCAGAGTCACGCAAGGAGCAGGATACATTATCATCTCTGGATAATAATTTCTGGAAATGTGATTTAAGTAGTTTAAAAGGTATTTTTGCTTGAACTAAATTTTAGAAAAATACTTTCTTGTATTAAAAGTACTAAGTAAATTGCAGGGCTGAATAATAGTATTCAAATATGATTCCATTTATTAGTACAAATTGTAGAAAGGAAAATTTCAACCAGGTAGGCATTTTCTTGCTAAACTAAATTTCCCCATTATATAGTCTATTTATCAATCGACATATCAAATACAGGGCTGTTCAAAAGTATTGGAATACGGATTTGGCTAGGACAGTAATACTTTGTTTCCTTGGATAGTAAAGTTTTGTTAAAGATTATAGGAAATGTTGGAAAGTGTTTCATAATCTGTGCTTAACGCATGATTTTTTTTACTTGTTAACATTTAAATCCTTTTTTAAAAAAATGTAAAATTGTGCATTTTATAGGGTATACTGGGTCTGAAGAGGATAATGTTAAAGTTTTGTAACAAATAAGTTAAAATATTGAACTTAAAAAACGAAAAAAAAAAAATAATAATATTCAAACAATATGATACTTAAACGCATTAAAAACTTAGGTTCCGTACAAAATAAGTAAATAAGATATCTAAATAAGATACATATTTTTTTAAAGAAGTATTTAGAATTTTTCATTTATTTATTACAACATGCAACATTTTCAGATTTTATATTAAATATATGATGAGTGCGTATAAAATGACAAAACACCTGTAAAATATAAAATGCATTTTAAAAAGTTTAAGAATTATTTCGATTTAATTTAACGGGAATCTTAGTTTTTAGACTATTTAATTAATCATATTGTTTGAATTTTGATTTTATTTTTAAATATTCAATTGATTTAGTTCCTTGTTACAAAAATGTAATATTAATCATAGAACTAACCGAATGAAATACATTAATAAACAATTTTTAAAAAGTTAAATATTTATTTCGGTTTAATTTGAAGGAAATCTAAGTTTTTAGGCTATTTATATATTTATAATGTTTGAATTTTGCTTTTATTTTTAAATATTCAATTGATTTAGACTATTTGTTACAAAAATTTAACATTTAACGCAGACCTAACTGAATGAAATATATTGTCTCTCAAAACATGTAGGAAATAAACTGATTTAGTTTTAATTTGTTCAGCAAATTATGTTTTCGTTTCTATATTTTTCACATTTGTTATATTATTGTAATAATAAAGAAAGAAAGAAAGAAAGAACTTTCTAACTAGCCTTCCATTATAAAAATTAAAACATCGATTTCCCGGTAAAATAACCTTACAGCTTTACCCATTCAAAACCGTATAAAGTACACAATTTTCATCTGGAATGCTCCGTGTTTTTTAATTAATCCCCTTTATTTGTGAAATACCAAAAAATACTCAATTAAAAAAGGCAAATCTTATTTGTTATTTATTAATGGTGCCCAAAAAATTCTACATGACGCTATATATCTATCACAAACCGTGAAAGTGTTAGAAAGTTCAATTATTTTTTTTATTTAAAAGTTTAAAACATCAGAATATTTCCATTGTTTAGAGTTTTGAAAAAGAGTTAAATTGGAAATATATATTAATTTACAAAAAAATATTAGATTTATTAGAATTACTGATAAAATTTCTGCTCTACTTGATATTTTGTAGATGTAATAACCAGGTAATCATCATAGCCTATAATCCCGCCCCCCCCACATGAAATTTAAGTTACTTCCCCATTTTTTGCTGAGCCAGCCAAAAAAACTGTTTACGTTTCTTTGTTTAATTTTAATATTTTGTCCTGTAGTAATAATTACAAAAAAAAAAAAAAAAAAAAAAAAAAAAAAAAAAAAAACGCATTAGCCGCCATTTTTTCTTTTCCCCTCAAAGATGATTTTTTAAAAAATCAGTAGAAGTCTTTGAAACGCAGAATATCCACACACCTCCGCCTTCAAAAAGTTTTTTTTTTTCCAAGGGGAGGGGGAAATAAATGCATATTTACACGTTATCCCTTTGAAGGGCGGTGGGATATGTTATATCCAACCTAATTTCGATGAAGGTTTTCACCAGAAAATTTCAATTAAAATTTAATGTTATAACTTTGCTAGAAAAATGTGGAAAAATGCTTTTCGTTATTTTGAAACAAGATTTTTCAAAAATTCCGGGAGAAGTTTAACATTACAGACGCGTAAATACTTACTGCTCAAAGTGTTAAAAGATCAAGATACGTAGGCTATTGTTTAGAAATGATTGACTGGATAAAAATATATGCAAATAGAAAATTAAATTAGCATATTTCTGTTATTTTTTATTGAAAAGCACATAAGCGTCATTGAATAAACCGTCACCGTTGTTTTTCGAAAAATATAATTTCCGCAAAAGATTCAACTTTGACGTCAAAAGTTCTGGTCAATCACATTTCGAGATGTCAAAACCTGGTAACAAGGAAAAAAAAACTATATTTCGAAAAATAAAAAATATATTTTTATATTCTTTATATATATATATTTAAAAATGTTAACAATAATAACAATAAAACATCTGTGAAACACAGCATAAATATATAATGTTTCATTAAACATAAAGAAATCGGTTGACTCATTACCGAGATATTTTGGCTATCATCTTATAAAACATTGTTTTAATAAATTGCGTTTAAAATTTTACAACTTGCTCGTGCAATGTGAGACAAAAATCACTACAACTTCTTCAAGTGTTTAACTATTTAGAAATGGAATTTATAAATTATTACACATTCAAAAAATGCAAAAAAAAAAAAAAAAAAAAAAAAAAAAATGCAAAAAAAAAACGCATTTTTGTAATTTTTCGCAGTTTGTTAATCTAGTAAGATAAGCGCTGGATCATGCAAGACTGCGGTTTTTTCTATGTGCCAAAGATCTCGTTAATTGAAATTGCTAGGAGAGTATTTACTTTCTTTATTTAAATTAAAAAGAAAAAAATGGCGGGATCAGAACATTTTTTGCATCGGGCCCACAATATTTTTTCCAATACTTATAAACTTCCTCTCTCAATTAAATTTAATTATATATTTACCTTTTAAAAAGTGTGGATACATAAAAATACACGGACTTATTTTTAAGTAGCAGTTTGCCCTTTCTTGAACAAATCATATAGCCAAAATATCCCATAACAAATATAAATTATAATAAACGATAAATGCGATGAATGTTTTAATAATCTATGTAATGTACTAAAATTTTGCAGCTGGCTTGTATCTGAATTATCTTTTCAGCTTCCGAATAGTTTCAAAACCTTCTCAGAGAATTCTTTTTTCTTCACCTTTAAAAATTTTCCAGAAAATTAGGTTCGCGGAATCTGGAATTTCGTAACATAGTAAGAAAAAGAATATTCTGCACTGTTGCCAGATTTCAAAATTTATGATCAGATAGAAAAACATTTGGTCATTCCGTTGAAAGCGATCTTTTCAATCTTCTAACTGAGCAGTGGGTTTGCACTTACAAGATTGAGCTTTCACGTTGTTTACATCTTATAGAATATCAATTTTGATTTTTATTGTTTCAAAAATTGAGTTTGTTACTTCCATGATGTGAGATATTGCATTTTCATTTATTGTTCTTATTCTTCATATTGTTAATACGTAGTTTTAAAGGAGACAGTAATTTGATTCATTATCTGACTAAAATATAATGAAATAACTTTTGTTAACTGGTTGAATAACTTTTGTTAACTGGTTGAATATAAGTAGTATCTATGAAATTTCAAGATACATAACTGCCAACTTGTACAGTTTTTTCTTACCACTGAAAGTTAATGAAAATTTTTGACTTATTTAAAATTGTTTGAATTTCGGAGATTTAATTAGATATAATCTTCCATAAAGTTTTAGTGATATGAAAATTTCGTACAAGTTGGCAAAAAATAAAGGCAACAATTTTTCTAGAAAAGATTATGTATATAATCTATATAATAAAGGCCAAACGTATCTGTGCGTAACGCATACGTCATGTTTTGAATGGCAACGCTTTCCGATGAAATTTCGGTTTCGCAATTTTCGCTATTGCAAATTTTTTTAACTTCTGGACTTTAGCACGTTTTCAATCTTTATACTATCGTATAGAGAAAAAAATGCTCTTTTAAATGCAGTTTGTTAGAAAACTGTATCTCAATTTGTTTTTGAGTTATTAATTTTTTTTGTAGTTTTTAGTTCAATTTCTCTAATGGTGGCAACTTGAGTATCGCATTTATGTAAGAAATAAAGGAAAAATAGCCATAGAGGGGAAAAAAAGAATAGAGATGCTGTTTGGTGGCTGGAGGTGACACCAATTTTTTTTTTTTTTTTTCATTATTTTAGAGAAAAAATGGTGTTAAAGAATTCGGTCTCTGTTCCACGTGATTGTATTGTTTGGGCCGAATAAGAGACTTAAATTGGTAGAATAACGCCCATTCAAATCGCTTTAATTGCATACTGCACCTCCATCTATCTCTTTTCTCCATGGAAAATAACAGATCACTGTATATTTTAATTGTCATTTTTTCATAGCAACTGAAAAAAATAGCAATTAAAAACCTGTTATGACAAAATATTGTCGGTTATAAAACCGGGTGAATGTTGTTCGTTTTATTTCGTTTTTAACCATCAATTTAATGACTTTTAGTTCGTTGTAAACTTACTTTATAAAAGATACATCAATTAACCTGTACAAAAATGTATTTTAAAGAATATCTGTGTGTCATATTTTCTTAGTTGATTTTAAAAACTGAAAGAACGCAATTTTATTCGTTACTTCTAGGTTATCCCGTCGACCAATTTCGACAAATTATACAAAACGCCAAACTAATAGCCAAATTATACATGTTGACATAATTTTCATTTAAAATAACGAAAACACAAATAATTAGAAGAACATTAATAAAAATATTAATAAAAAGTCGAAATAAAAATCACTTAATGACATTTTAAACACGTGAATCGCATTTAATGTCATTGAATGTGACATTCACGATCATCCATTATTGGCATTTAATCTTATAGTTTGGCGATTTTTTGGTCGACGGGATAACCTAGAAGTACCTTTTATTCTTTGTCTAATAACTTCTATCTTGCATCGAATACGGAAGTATCGATAATTTTCAAAGCTTTATCTGATTACATAATTATTATGTTTCATATAAAATTGCTGTTTGGATTTAGTTGGCAATTTAAAAAGCATATTACGTCGGAAAATTTTATTACGCTTTTCAATTTAAAATTTAAAAAAAGTTTTTCACCTTTACTCTGTGACCCGGAAACCCCGGGTTGGATGTACTAGTATTTTATAAAAGACAGTTTAAAAAAATAACTATATAACAAATTTTTATTAATAAGTTAAGGCAATAAATATTATTACCGATAATACTTATCCTCAAAAATTCCGCAGATGACACGCTAAGATACTTTGGAAATATATATATATTAGTTTTATTATTATGTCTTTTTTTTCTTTTCATTTTTTTCAGTGTATAGGAAAGTTTTTAAATCGGAGATTATTTTCAACAGCGTATAGAACTACCTCAAATGTTATACAGACATGTTTGTTCAAACATTCACAAAGAATTAAGAAATAAAAAAAAATCATTAAATTTTCCTTCTAAAATAACTCAGGAATAGATTTCCCCCATAATCTGATGGATAACTGTCCAGCTCTTTAAAAAAAGAGGGGGAGGGAGGAAAGAAATCAGCTGCATGAATATATGAGAAAACTATAGTCTGAAATGTTTAAAGATAGAAAACCAACGATTATAAATGCACAAATAAAGTATGAGAAGGTAGCAAATAGCTATTTCGAATCTACTATCGAGATTCTTCATCAGTGCAAAACTCAGCGAGTTAAAAAATAGCAAAACTGAGCAAAGAGACAGAGAGACCCAGGCTTATATACCCGCTATGGGAACAATCCCGCCTAAAGAAAAGCAACCAATGAGAAGAAAGCAACCAAAAAACAACTGGGTGGACAAGTAGCGACATCTATCGGAGAACAAGCAAAACAAAAACTAAAAAGCGAGTGAAAAAGAAAGGTATTAAATTAAAGATTTCCAAATACTTGGAAAATAAGGAGTACTCGATAAGTCATTGACTAAGGAGTGAGAATTTTTTATGATGTGGTAAGCTTCCCAAAAATCAAGATCAAAAATTGAAGGACATTTATGGATGATGGTGGCTGAAGAAAAGTTAAACTTATGTTGTGAAGACCAACAATGTAGGGACGTTAGAGGAACGTTTAAGCTCTTGATTTTTGACATACCTTTTATGTTCCGTTAAACGAAATCTGAGAGCACGTTTAGTCTGACCAATATAAGAAAGACCACATTGGCAAGAAATTTGGTATATACCCCAGTTATCTAAGCGATCAACAGGGGTGCTTAAGATTTGAAAAAGCAATTTTATTAACAGGAGAAAAAATAATATTGAAATCGAACCTTTTTAAAATTTTAGCAATTTGCTGACTGGTTTTGGGGAAAAAAGGCAAAACAACCAAATCATTGGAGTTCGAATTAAAGTTTTTTCTTTCAGATTGGGTGGATTTTGTCAATTTTCTATGAATTGAATCTATAATATTAGGGGAATAACCACGATCAACAGCTATAGCTTTTAGATAATTAAGTTCATCACTGAGTAACTGAGGAGTTAAACAAATATTGGAAGCCCGGAATTCGCTATTTTAATATAGTCTGAAAGATTAGTATGGCTGAATCTGAAAGATTAGATAGCGTCAAATCTTTGAAAGCAAAATAAGCTTTTGAAAAAATATTCAACTCAAACCACTAAAATTAAGTATCTTTTTATTTATGGAAAAATATGTGTTTTTTGTGCTGTGGCTCAAAAACACCGGAATACATTTAAATAACGAGTGATCGCCTATGCGGCAATAAGTTATCCTCGTTGAATAACTGATAAGCAGATTTTATGGAAGATCGATCACAGTGACAAACGTTAAGCGTTCACACTTTTTCATTTTGATCACTTTTACCTGTATGATCAGCGCTGGCGCATAGCGTTCCGGGCATGACGTTGCTACTTGGTATTTTTTATAAAGTCTAGCGAAGAACTTTATGGTCTAAGTTCTAATTGATATGACATTCTTTTTTTGATTGCACGATTTGAGTTCGATTCCATACAGAGCTCAAGATGTCTTTTTAATCAAGTTTATTTTGAGGAGAAAAATTGAAATTATATATTTTTTAATATTTGTATCAGTATTAACAATTTTTATTAATGTGAATTTCCCAAAAGAATATTTTGTAATTTTAAATTTAGTTTAACTGCAGTATTTTAAATTTATTTATTTCATAATTTTAAATTATTAATTTTTTTTTTCAGAAAAGTTCTGAGTATTACTCTCTCGGAAATTAAAATAGGGAGAGGTGTAATATTTTGTAATAATTTTATATTTAATTAAAAACAATATTTTAAATTTAAAAACTATTTATTGCATAATTTTATTTATTTGTTTTGGCAGAAACTCTTAATGAAGTATTACTCCTTAAGAAATTAAAACAGGGAGAGGGGTAATATTTTGTAATTTTAAATTTAGTTTAAATGCAGTATTTTAAATTTAAAAAGATTAATATACATGTGTATATGAATATATATATAGATATGTATATATAATAATTTTAAATTTAATTTAAATGCAGTATTTTAAATTTAATATTTTTTTCCACAATTTAAAATTTAATAATATTTAAATGTTTTTGTCACAATTTTGATTTTTATAATATTTGTTTCGTAATTTTAAATGTTTAATAATTTAACATTTTGTATCATAACTTTAAAAGAACGTTTAATTTTGAAGAAATGATAAATGTTGATATTTTTATCATTTAAAGACACTTTAAATCCTGAAATTAAAAAAAAAATATGGAGTTAATATAAGTCAATGACGCTTACTATAAGTCACTTTATGTGTAAAGCATACATAAGGCTACTAAGTGTATAGCATTTATAGGCACACACAAAAGATTTCGGATAGCATGATCTATCCAAAGTATAATGTATTAGCGATGATGGCAGGAAATGTATGTTTATGCGCTTTTACGTTTTACTTTATTTATACATTCTTGGAGCTGTGTATAAATGCTATATTTGATATACAAGTCTACAAAGATGAATTCGTAAAAATGAATGAGTATGAGCGGGTAAATTGCTTGAAGCTGTTTTTTAAATAATTATGCTTTTTTACGCTGAACTGAATTTAGTTTACTAAGAAATGTTTGTAGAATACAGATCATTTGATTATAATAATTTTAAATGATAGAAAAATTAAATTTACTAAATCATTATAAAATATCAAATCATGAAAAAATATCAACTTTTATGATTTATTTAAAATTTAAAGTCCTTTTGAAATTATAATAAAAATTTAAAATTGTTAAATAATTAAAATTATGAAAATAAATATGATTAAATTTAGAATAGTGACAAAATGTTACATTTAAATTACATTTGAAATTATTACAAAATATTACCCACCTCATTATTTTAATTTTCGGAGGAGTAATACACGTTAAAAACTTTACTGTAAAAAAAGAAAAATATATGTCTTAAATTTAAAATTATGAAATAAATATTTTTTAATTTAAAATACTGCATTTAAACTAAGTTTAAAATTATGAAATAATATTACTCTTCTTTCTGTTTTAATTTTTTAAACAGTAATTAATACTCATTAAAACTTTTCAGCAAAAAAATAGTATATACTTAAATAAAAATATTAAATTTAAATTTCTGAAATAAATTTTTAAAATTAAAAAACTGCATTTAAAATACATTTAAAATTTTTACAATGTTTTTACAAAATTTTTACACATTTTTATCTTATATTAAATTAAATGGTACACAATTGTAGAATAATATTTTTAAATACAAAACATCATCCAACGCTGTCAGCTCTATTTTTTGTACATTTTTCATGCAAAATATGCAACAAACTTCTCTAATATTTATCTTTGATTAACAGCTACAGAAATCCGCTATTAAATAAAACATAAAGTGCAAGCAATATATACCTTGAATAAAAATAGTCTATTACTGCAAAAATCAGACGATATTTTCGAAATAAAGGAGCGTTTTTAATTTTAACTCTAATTACATTATATCCATGTTTTATTGCGTTAATTCGCGCAACAAAAACTGATTAAAATACTTACTCTTGTTACCCTTCGTTAAAAGTCTTGAGAATGTTTAAATAAAATTTATTCAGAACAATCATTTATAATAACTATCGTTACATTTCGATGTTGAAGAACGGTGCTTTTTTGTAAGCAGAATAATTTCTTCTGTAGTCACCGATACCAGTTTTCGATATCGAAATAGTATCGACAATGTTGGAAATCGCGGTCTGCATATTAAGTGAAATGTAAAGTACAACAGTTGGCCCTTTGTTGTTTCGAAACTTTCTTACAAAAACCTTCGGATGTAGAAGTGGAGTAGCTCCGCCCTAAATAATGCCTTTAAATAAATTTTAATAATTTTAATCAATATTTTTGTAAATATTTATATGTTATAAATATTTATATGCATAAAAGTTGGCAGCTATGAAGTAATTTTATTAAAATTTTTATCTGTAACTTGAATTGCAATTTCATAAAAAAGTTCTAGTCATCCCAGTTTCCTAAAAAAATTTTGGTAACAATATAGATGTTTCAATTTTTCATGTACTAGTGCAAGCATGTATCGATTATATCAATTTTTCCTTCTTGCCGAACCTTAAAAAATTCTAAGGATCTCCCTTTCTAAGGAACAATTCCATAACTCAACAGATTTTTAAAAAAATTATTATTAATACAGGGCTGCATCAAGTGAAATGAAAAGTGCAGAGGAGTTGATGACAGAATAACAGCTTAACATTTCATAGGATCCCATTCTTCGGACTATTAAAAGTCATTCAAATGTTGTTTATTCAAAAATGAAACCTGTTTGCTGTAAACAAATCTCACTGTTCCAATTATAGTACTCGATATGATGCAAAATTATATTAATATATATACAAATGTTATTATATAACATTTCTACAAAATATAAACTAAATATATAATAACAAAATATTGCCATACTTAGCTTATTTTTAAGAAGGTTTTGTCTATTCCTTTATTCAAACAATTTCGTCCATATAATTAGCTGACGATTAGCTGATTTATGTTTTCCATTTAAATAAACATAAGAATAATAAAGATGACAGAAATTAAATACATTTTTTATTTAAATGTAAAATTAAATTATTTTGAAGACAATTTTTGAAATTAAAAATGTAATTGTATGTTTTGAAATTTTTAGGAAAGTTAGAACTTTTGTAAAATCTTATCTACACACAGAGCATCCGAAAAGTCTGGAAACGGTCGAATAATTTCAGAAATACATAATATACTTTTATAATATACAAAAATATACGTTTTTAACGATTTTAAAAAAGCTACTCATTGATGCCAAATTTGACCATTGTAAACGCCCCGTTGGTCCAATTTTAAAATCGTAAATTATAACTCCCATTTTTTATTGCACATTCAGATTCTACGGACAAAAATACTTACCTTTTGTTTTAACCCGCGAGGATGCGCGCAGGGCCTAAAAGACCCTGAGTGCGTATTGTTTTTATAATTGCAACCATAAATTTTTTTAAAGTAATCTTCAGTTTATTTTAACGCAAAATTTGTCCGAGCGATCAGCGGCGTAAGTTACGCCAAATTTTGGAGCTCTTAACTGCCTGTTACCACCACCCCCCGTATAATCAGCCTCAGCGCTGACAGAAAGTAACCGCCGGTGCTATTTTTATTTTTTTTTTTTTTTTTTTTTTTTTTTTCAGCATGTATACAGTCAGCTGATTTTTGACTCCAGGAATTAAAAAAAAAAACTGCTTTAATTTTTAAAGATTAAACAAGACAAATAAATTTTCTTAATTTTTTAAATGTGAGTGTCCTAGTTTAGGGAGCCGTACATGCGTTAAAAAAAAGCGTAATTTTTTATTCCAAGCAACCAATCACTCTGATTGGTTGTTGCTCTCGGCACTGTTTTCATGTAACTTGGCGATAATCATACTTGGTGTAGCGATAGATGCTTCCGTCGAGGAGTTTGATTTCCTTCCGAAACGAGTACAAATTAACTTTTCTCTTGCAGCATTGGATTGGATGGAACGTGTCTTACTGAAAGCTGTACTCTTTAAGTCTCTAAAAGTGCTGCCATCTCATAGCTATTTAATTAGTATATGGATACTTAGATCACTTGTTTCATGGTTTATCAGTTTTTAAGTGCGTTCGTAATTATCTAAGTACGTAGCACCTACAGTTGTCGTTCAGTACGTCCGTTTGTCCGTCCGCATATAACAACGCAAAAAATACCCAACCGAATGGTTTAAAATTTAAAATATATAATTATTACATAATTTTATCGAATCATTTCAAATTTTGTGAAAATCGGATGCGTAGATCAATTACAGGGGCAATCAAAAGGATTCCGTTACGTTACGGTCAATCGGGAAAAAAGTTTCAAATGCATTTTAATCGTTTGAAATTTAAAATACGTTATTACACAATTTTGTCGTGTTATTTTAATTTTTTTGAAAACTGGATACATAGTTCAAATACAGGGATAATCAAAAATATTCCGTTACATTACGGTCAACGAACGAAAAAAAAAAATGTTTAAAATGCATTTTAATGGTCATGGTTACACTCGTTCGAACGTGATAAAATTGATATGCATCTGTAAAGTACATTTTATATTATACATTTTGCATAATCTGTGGTTCAAAGAACATTTGATATTGATTTACAAGGCCACACAAAAATACTCCTTTACATAATGGTATAGTGAGAACATTGTTTGGTGCGCATTTTAATTGTAATTAACTATTTACAATTTTATGAGATTGATATATGAGAGTGATATTTTTAAAATTTCGTTATCGTACGGACGCACCTTATTTGCTACGCTTCACGTGCAATTTCCAACTTATTTTCCCTTTCTTTCAACAGTAATATTTTATAAATGAAATTGTGTGACAAATAATACTTCTATATTTTAAAAATTAACTATCTATAAATACAGTTGTAAAATAAAAAAAATGTACTGTAAAGTCGGTTAAATAACGAAATCAAAACATAAAAGTTAATAATTAGTGAAATTTACAGTAAATCTTGTACATATTGACCCATGATTGCACTATTTTAATTAGTAAACAGGAGTGGTGGGGTTATTCATCACCAGAGATGTAGTCGTAAAAATAACAAAACATATACGCTCTAAGCAGAGGGTATAAGCTCAAGGCAGAGAGATTGTGTATACTATTGCTTTCTTGTGAAACAGAGGGTATACTGTATTTCTTTAAATATCCAGAAGGTATACGGCGTATATCCCCGTATATCCTCCACTATATCCCTATTCATCAACAGAAATCATCCTCTTTGATAATTTTGTTTCATATTGCATTAAAGAAATTTGTTTAGTGCTGCCATCTATCTTCAATATCAACAATAGAAATTACCGATTCTTCTAATATGGAAGTCTTTTAACTTTTACCTAAAAATCACTCCCAATTACAAATTGAGAAACAAAATGCATCGACTTATTCAATCGGAAAAGGAAAATCATAAGTACTAAAATAACGATAGCTTGATGGGCCATGTGTCGTGATTTTTTTTTTTTTTTTTTTTTTTTTTTTTTTTTTTTTTTTTTTGTTAGTTGTTTATTTTGTTTTGTTTTTTAACTTGCAAAATGGGTATGCACTCCAGTTAAATCAGTCAAGATCACACAGCACAAGTACTAAAAAAAGGGAAATATTATAAGATATAGGGAACTTGCAATCAGCTGATCGATATTGTATTTCAAGTGGAGGTCAGGGTAGTTCCACCAATCAGAACTGTCTATTTCTAGTGTGTGACCTCCAGTATGACGTCAATTGCATATGCCCTATATGAATATTGAATCTGAATAATAAAAATTTCAAAAGAAACCATAATAATAATAATAATATAAAATTAAAAATTGCGGTAGACTGCTAATAATGTTAAATATTTATTATCATGATTTCCATTTTCATAGTGAAAATGCAACTAAAAGATATAGGGTGAAAATTCAGATAAAAAATGCAATTTATGAAGCGAATTATTCGGAATTCTACTGAACAGAGCCCTGGTAGAAATAATATGTTTGGGCTCTACAGTTTTTAAAGTATTCGAAAGATATTTGAATCTAATCAAGGGACATTCATATAATAATGAAAGTAACATTTTCTTCTTCCTCTATACCGAGAACAGGAGAATACTTACCGTTCCTTGTTTTATACTTTAAAAAAAAAAATTAAATAATAAAAAAAAACAATGAACAAAATTCTATCAGGGGAAAATATTTATACATCTTTTGTAATACGACACATTTCATTTCGAATTAAGTACTGCTAAAACATATAATTTGATTTCCAAACGAATGGATTAGTATTACAATAAAAATTCTGAACTCGAATTCTTTAATATCAAAATTCTATATTTAAAATTTTACTATTATTATTTTCTGTTTTTTTTTTTTTTTTTTTTCATTTTTTTTAGTATTTACTTTGTTTTTCTGATCAAAAGTGTAACGGTAGAAAAATGTCCATTCACCTGCTAAACGAAAAACTGCCTTGAATGAAATGTCTTAAGCTAATAGCGGTGACCACCAACCAACCACCACGTTGGTGTAGGAAAAAAAAGCTTTATTTAATTATAGAGAGTGTATGATTACACAACGTGAAGATAATCTTCCGAAATTTCTAGTTCTAAATAATTTCAGTCTAAAAATGGTTGGAAAACTGTACTATAGAAATAATAGTCTTTTAAGAATGTTGATACTAGATGGCAGCACCAAACTAATGTTTAATGACTTACGTAAAATAACAAACTAAGAAGATTAGGAAAGAAAATAATTTCTAATGCCGATTTTTTCTACTTCGTCTGTTTATTATTTAAAATATTCTAAGAAAATACCATGTTCTAAATTAGTTTCTAATTTTAGTAAATAATAGCCTTTTTTCTGAACGTCTATCAGCAATAAACTGATTTTTCTAAACTGCTTTTAATAAAAACATAAACGATATTATCTAAAATTATTTTTTGGCACAGATGTCATATACGCACAACATTTGTACGTGTTTTTTCCTCCGCCAATTTGGCGATTTTTTTTAATGGAAATTACAATTTGCATGGAATAACAGCATGTGATTTCTTACTTCAATTAAAAAAAAAAAAAAAAAAAAAAAAAAAAACCCGTGAAAAAATAAAAGAGATACTAGTATATTTAAAAAGGCAATAAAAATAAATAAATGGCAGTTACCTATAGTTTATAATAAAAACTAATTAAAAAAATTAAAATATAAAATAATAGTAAATAAACTTGAATTTAATAAAAAAGGAAATAATGAATAAACAGTCATAAATAATAAACTTAATAAGAAGCAAAACAGTAAATATAATTTTCACGATAAATCGTAAATATTAATACTTATAGGCAGATTGAATGCGTGCAGTTGTATCATCTAATCAGCACACTTGACTGAAATGTTTTATTTTTTCCCATTTTATTTCCCTAACAATTGTTATAAACTTATTAAATGGATCTTCTCCTTGGAACAGATATGCAATGCCAAACTAGCGGAGTGAAAAAAAAAAAAAAAAAAAAAAAAAAAAACACTTGCGATTGTAGTGCGTATATGACATCTGTGCGTATTATTTTTTATACAATTTCATTCATAAAATGTTAATTTTGAAAGAGGTTAAAGACAAAATTGAAACAAAGAATACAAAAAAATAAATGACTGATTTATGTCGGTATATATTTCTCATTTCATATCGTTTGCAGTAGATGGCAGCACCAAATATCTTTTTACAAGCTTAAAAAATAATAGAGGAACTTTCTGATTAGTATGGTAAATAATACAAAGATTAAATGAGTAATTAAATCACTCTATGTTTCTGATATTCATGCAATCTGCAATAAATGGCTGCGCCCAAAAATCTTTTACAAGCATGAAAGTAACGCAGGAACCTGTTTAACCAATTACTCGCTGGTGTTGCGTTCAAAAATGATTAAAATAAATGCATACATTTCAGTTGTTTACATACTCATAACTACCTTTCAATAAAAAAATTTGGCCTTATTTAAGGACGAAAATAAATAAATAAATAAATAAATAAATAAATAAATAAATAATAATAATAATAATAATAATAATAATAATAATAATAATAATAATAGAGAAACGGCATTCAGACAAAAGTTTGAGTTTTTCATCCCAATAGTTTTGGCGGTTAATGGGTTAATAATATTGTTTTTAGTGGATTCCTTAACTTCACTGTCATATTTTAACAAAAGTTCACGTTTTTTGTTTAAATGTCAAAACAACACTCTTAAACAAAGTATATTAGTCTTTTCATTTAAAGTTATTTATATATACTTTAGTTCAGATATCATCTTCGTGATTAAATTGCGTACGGTCACATGTAATATCCTACTTTTATCAGTCTGATTATTATAAAATACATACCATCTACAGGCATAACTTTAATTGGGAATCAAACACATATTCTTCATTTTTTTTTTTTTTTACACAAAAATATTGTGAAAATAGTGCGTACATTTGAAATTTCAATAAATATACTTTTAAATGTTCAAACGTGATATTTGCTTTATTTTTGTAACTAGAAAATATCGAAAAAAAAAATAATAAATTTCAGGTCATAGGAAGAGAACCTCTTCTTAAATGACATATTTTTGTTAAATGGAAAGCATAAGGGTAATAAGATAAAATTACTTTTTAAACCCAGTGTTATTTCTCTGCTTAAATCATCATCACATTTCAATTTTTAAAAAAACCTGTGATTATAAAAAAGTTATTTTTAATATAAACATGGGAATTTTGTGTTAATATATACAGCACACACAAGCGTACAAGATTTTAAGTGCAGAAATCCAGTTTGTTACCACATAAGAAAATTACGATCTCCGAATTACTAAATTTACACCATAAAAATTACAAAGTAATATTTTATAAATTTATAATCGTGTTTCAAGCTTTGTTGTCGCAGTTTCAAGAGACTTCTTTAAAAATCGGCTGTTGTTCATAGCAGCCGATTAATTTCTATAATATGAGCTTTTGTCGTTGAACTCACCTGGTGCCGCCTGTGTTTCACGTATGATCGCAGGCTATAAAGTGATTATGTAGTGTTGAACATTTCGGCGGACTTGACTGATTAGTCTTTATAATATGTATGTCGAAAGGTGACTCACTTCCGGTTGGATGTAAAGATGACGCAATTTTATATTTCGTATTGCACAGAAAATAATTTTTCCGCGGATGCTCTACTTATTTTACTTTTTTTTGCTACATAATTGATATTTTGCATGATTCTGTTGGATTGGAACTGGGTGTATTTGGTGTATTTTTTGTCGTCCGATTATCTACACTAGGGATATAGGACCAGGGGGAGTGCCCTTCGTGGGGGGTCTTTCTAAGGGAACCTAACCCGTATTTACGCAAGGTTCGAAGAAAACCACGAAAACTCCGAACGGTTAGGCCGACAGCCGCGATTGGGTTCGAACCCAGCACCTGCCGTCTACCAGTTGAGAGATCCGTACCTCTCGGCCACTGGTGGGGCCGGATTGGAACTGGGAGCAGCCAAACTGCACGGGCCAAAATTTTCATTCCTTGTCCGACTCGACACATAGAAAAAAAGTTCGGTCCGGAACCGCACATAAAATAATGGCCCAGCCATATAAAAGACTTAGGAGTTCGTCCAGCTTGCTCCGCTCAAAATGGTTACCGGCCCGACCCAGAAAAAAGTTAAAATCTCTGCTTTAACCCGGCCCGGAATCACTGAATTTCTACGAACCATGGATATTTACATCAATATTAAAAAAAAATTGTTCCGTTCGAGGCATTCTGACAAAAAAATGATTATTTTAGCGTTTTATTTTTTATTTAATTATTTTTTTACTTTTACAATTTATATTTTTCAAAAAGCGTACTTGGCTATGATAGTTATTATTTTTTTATGAATCTCAATTTATATGTAGATGTTTCAGTAAAGATTAGTATCGTTAATTCACATTTTACGTACCTTTTGGTCAAAATAAGAAAAACTGAAAAGTTTTCGAAGATTCCAAAACTTGTTGGGAGAAACTTCATCCATAGGAATTTAAATCCAAAAAATACCGTCTTTATACACAGGATCTCCGAAAAGTCTGGAAACGATCGAATAACTCCAGAAATACACATCCGATTAAAAATCAAAAATATACATTTCAAATATTTATAAAAAAGCTACTCAGAGACACCAAATTTAACTATCGCAACAGAGCCCTGAGGGTCAAGGGGGCTAAAACTTTGAAATCGTAAACAAAAATCCCCTTTTTTATTGCATATTCGGATTCTGTGGACAAAAATACGTAACTTTTGTATTTTAGTTATTTTTCGAATCCTCCTTCATTATGGTGTAATCGAGCATATTCGACAGATACATATTTCGGTTTTTCCAACGATGTTTTAACATCCCGATGTTAGATTCTCCAGAACTTTTAACGTCAAATTTGGCGTCTTTTGCGGGAATAGTGTTTTTCGAAAAACAGCAATGGCAGTTGATTCAATGATGCTTTATGTGCTTTATTTTTTATAAAAATTAACATAAATGTATTATATTAGTTTTCTATTTGCATATATTGTATCCAGTCAATCCTTTCTAAATAATAACTTGCGTATTTTCATCTTTTAATGTGTAAATATACAACTTCCCCCCCCTCGAACAATAAAAGGTTAATCTTTAATATTTGGAGACGGGGTTTGTGAATTTCTACGTTTCTTTGGCTTCTCTGTATTTTTTTATTTCTCTAATTCGGGGAGCTGACGCAGGTGTATGGTTTTTTTTAATTATTACTAGATGAGAAAATATTAAAAAATAAACAAACAAATATATAAAATATTTTTGTCTTGGCAGAGCAAAGAATGGGAAAGTAGCGTAGATATCTTGTGAGGGTGGTATTATAGGATTTTATTATTAACTAGTTACCGCAACAAGAAAATAACTAGACCAGAATTTCTTTTTAATAAGTCAAATAAAATTAAAAAATTTTCGTAAATTAATATATTTTTCAATTTAATATTTTTTCATAATTGTAAACAATAGAAAAATTTTGATATTTTAAACTTTTTAATGAAGTAAATAATTTAACTGTTTAGCCTGTTCAGGATTTGTGATGCATACATATCGTCAAAAAGCGCTTGTAGAATTCTTTAAAGATCCCCATTAATAAATAAAAAATAATATTTTATTATTTAAATTATAATATTTTTTGGTATTTCACAAATAAAGGGGGATTGTTTAAGAAGAATCGGTGTATTCCAAATATACACCTTCCCCACCCCTCGAACAGAAAAAGGTTAATCTTCCTCTTTTGGGGCGGGGCGTATGGATATTCTGCGTTTCGATGGCTTCTCTGTATGTATTTTTTATTCGTCTAATTCCGGGGGTGCTGATGCGTGTGTAAGGCTTTTTAATTATTGCTTGATGACAAAATATTAAAAAAATTAAGAAACAAACATATAAAATATTTGTGTGTTCACTGAGCAAAGAATGGGAAAATAGCGTAAATATATTGTGAGGGTGGTATATATATTACAGGTTTTCATTATTAATTAATTACCGGAACTACAAAATAATAAGTAGGGAATTTTTTTTTTTTTTAATAATTCGAATAGAAATAGTAATATTCGTAAATTATTTTTCTTTTCAGTTTAATATATTTTTTTTTCATTATTGTAAACTATAGAAAACTTTAGATACTTAAAAATTTTTAATGATGTCAATAGTTTAACTGTTTAACTTTTTCGCGATTTGTGATGCATACATATCGTTAATAATTGCATGTAGAATTTTTTTGGGGGTCCACATAAATAAATAAAAATAATATTTTATTTTTTAAAATATATTATATTTTGATATTTTACAAATAAAAGGGGATTGCTTAAAAAGAAACGGTGTATTTCAAATACCTATCTCCCAGCCCCTCGAATAATAAAAAGCTAATCTTCATTATTTGGGGGCGGGGTGTGTGGATATTCTGATTTCTATTTTCGGTGGCTTTTATCTGTGTATTTTTAATCGTCTAATTCGGGGAGTTGATGCGGGTGTGTGGTTTTTTTTAATTACTACTAGATGGCAAAATATTAAAAAATAAACAAACTAACATATAAAATATTTTTATGCTGACTGAGCAAAGAATGGGAAATTAGCCTAAATATCTTTTGCGGGTGGTATTATAGGTTTTCATCCTTAACTAGTTAGTGCAACTACAAAATAACAAGTAAGTCAGATTTTTATTTTTTTATTATATATACAGGGTGTTCCTAAACTCATAGTATATACGCTAGGGGGTGATAGAACACATCAAGACGAGTAATAAATAGTAAATAGGAAACCAAGGGTCCCAAACGCATTCCAAAGGAGATAGCCGCCATTAAAGTTTGGGTTCCAAAATTTCAAATACACATAAAAAACGGAAAAATTGGTCGATTGATTTGCGGTTTTAACTATTCTTTATGTTGGTATTTTATTGAAAATATATTATAAAGATAAATTTCAACAAATGCCGATAGACGGCGCTTTAGACATTGGAGTAACAAACAACTATTTTTTGCATCTCATTAAATGGCTTCACAGGCTTAGATTTAAATTTAAATTTTGAACTCAAAATCTGAATAGTTGGGAGTGGTTAAGTAGCACAAACTTAACTGTGTTCAGAGTGTTTAAATTTCAAATGATTACAAAAAACGGAAAAAAATTGGTTAATTGATTTGCGGTTTTCACTAAAACTATTCTTTATGTCGGTATTTTATTGAAAATGAATTATAAAAATAAATTTAAAAAAATGCCGATAGAGGGCGCTTTAGACTTTGGTTGGTTGTATGTATGTCGGCCGATTATCTACGCTGTGGGATATAGGCCCTAAGGGGTGGGGTGCCCTCCGTGGGGGTCTTTCTAAGGGAACCTAACCCGTATTTACGCAAGGTTCGAAGAAAACCACGGAAAACTCCGAACGGTTAGGCCGACGGTCGCGATTGGGTTCGAACCCAGCACCTACCGTCTACCAGTTTGAGGTCAGAACCTCTCGGCCACACTTTAGACTTTGGAGTAAAGAACAACTATTTTTTACGTTATTGTTTGCATCTGATTAAATGTTTTCGTAAACTTAGACTTAAACTTAAATTTTAAGCTCAAAATCTGAAAAGTTGAGAGTCGTTAAGTAGCACTAACTGAAATGTGTTCAGAGGGTTCAAATTTCAAATGATTATAAAAAACGGAAAAATTGGTGGGTTCGTTTGCGGTTTAAAATAAAACTATTCTTTAAGTCAGTATCTTCTTGAAAAGAAATTTTAAAGATAAATTTCAAAAAATTCCTTTAGAGGACGTCTTAAACTTCAGAGTGACCAACAACTAATTTTAACTGTTACTTTTTGTATCTAATTAAATACTTTCCAAAACTTATTAAATGTTTTCTAAATCTTAGATTTAAACTTAAATTTTGAATTTAAATTCTGAATCGTTGGGAGGGGTTAAGAAGAGCAGACAGAAGTGTGTTCAGGAGTTGAATTTTATCCCCCTCCCCCTCGAACACAGTTCACTTTTGTGCTACTTAAACACTCACAACGATTCATAATTTGATCTCAAAATTTAAATCTAAGCATTTGAAAGCATTTAATGAGATTTTAAAAAATAACGGTTAAAAATAGTTGTACGCTGTTCCAGTTTCTAAGGCGCCCTCTATCGGCATTTTGTGAAATTTACCTTTAAAATTTATTTTCAAGAAAATACTGATTTAAAGTAGTTTTAGCAAAAACAGCAAACGAATCGACTAATTTTTCCGTTTTTTATAATCGTTTGAAATTTAACCCTCTGAACACAGTTCAGTTTGTGCTACTTAACCACTCCCAACTATTCAGATTTTGAGTTCAAAATTTAAGTTTAAAACTAAGCCTGCGAAACCGTTTAATGAGATGCAAAAAATAATGGCAAAAAATAGTTGTTTGTTACTCCAATGTCTAAAGCGCCGTCTATCGGCATTTTTTAAAATTTATCTTTATAATACATTTTCAATAAAATACCGACATAAAGTACAGTTTTAGTGAAAACCGCAAATCAATGAACCAATTTTTCCATTTTTTTTTATAATCATTTGAAATTTGAACCCTCTGAACACAGTTCACTTTGTGCTACTTAACCATTCCTAACTATTCATATTTAAAGCTCAAAATGTAAGTTTAAGTCTAAACTTACCAAACCATTAATGAGATGCAGAAAATAACTGCAAACTGTAGTTGTTCGTTAATCCAAAGTTTAAACCGCCGTCTATCGGCATTTCTCGAAATTTATCTTTAAAATTTACTTTTAAAAAAATACCGTCATAAAGAATAGTTTGAGTGACAACCACAAATCAATCGACCAATTTTTCAGTTTTTTATGTTTATTTGAAATTTTGGGCCCCAAACTTTAATGGCAGATATCTCCTTTGGAAAACGTTTAGGACCCTTGGTTTCCTATTTTCTTGATGTGTTCTATCACCCCCTAGCGTATGTACCATGAGTTTAGGGACACGCTGTATAATTCTAATAAATCTAATATTTTTTCGTAAATTAATTTTTATTTTCAATTTAACATTTTTTTTTCCCATATGATAAACAAAAAAAAAAAAAAAAAAAAGATTCTGATAATTTAAACTTTTTAATGAAGTATATAATTTAGCTGTTTAAACTTTTCGGAATTTTTGATGCATACATATCGTCAAAAACTGCTTGTACAATTTTTTGGGGTTTCCATTAACAAATAAAATGTAATATTTATATTTTTATTATTTTATTTTTTGGTAATTCACAATTAAAGCGGAATTGATTAAAAAAACTGTGCATTCCAAACAGAATTTACATGAGCGATACGGTCTCGAAAGTGTTAAGATGTGAAGATTATTTGCTATTGGAGCCGATGTTTTAATTTTCATAACGAAAGAATAATATAGAGATATTATTTAAATATTTACTTATTGTTACAATGAATGAACAAAAGTGAAAAAAATTCTATTCTACTTGTTATTTTGTTATTGTAGTAACTAATAAATAATGAAAATCTATAATAACAATCTTATATGATATTTCCGCTACTTTCCAATTCTTTGTTCAAGCAGTACAAAAATATTTAATATGTTTTGTATGTTTTTTAATATTTTGTCATCTAGCAATAATTTAAAACTAGTTGGATGTGTCAATCCCAAAACTTTCTTCTATCTCATAAGTACATTTTAATATTTAAAAAAACGTGGTGACCCCAAAGTTACCCACTATCGAATTTCTTCGAACATTTGACCTACATGAGATTCTGGTATTCAAAAAGCCTAAAACGCAAAATTTTATTAATATTCTGAGAAAAGGAGCTTAGTAGTGCCTCACGTTGGGTAATTTATACTAAAACCTAATAAGCATCTATTTATGTCAAAACCTAACAGAATCTGAAATTTGATGGAATTTCGTCCATTAGTTCTTGAGATATAGTTATAACAAAAAATTTGCAAAACGTAGCACAGCAGCACCATATCTTGGACAATTTATGCCAAAACGTAAAAAAATTGTCTAATTATGTTATGGTGTAAAAGAATCTGAAGTTTGATGAAATTCTGTGCATTAGTTCTTGAGATATAGCTAGTTAAAAAAAACGTGTAAAATATAGCACAGCAGCACCATCAATTGAAGGATTTATAACAAAACGTAATCATGGTGTAATTATGTTATATGTCATTTTGTAACAAAATCTGAAGTTTGATGAAATTCTGTGCGTTGGTTGTTGAGATATAGCTATCGGAAAAATCGTACAAAATGCAGCATAGCTGCACCACCTGTTGCAAGGTTAATACCAAAATGTAATCAGCGTCTAATTATGTTATATATTCTAGTGTAACAGAATCTAAAATTTGATAAAGTTCTCTGCATTAGTTCTTGAGATATAGCTATCACAAAAATCGTGCAAAATGTAGTATAGCAGCGCCACCTATAGGGCAGTTCACAGCAAAACCTTATCAGTGGATATGTATCTCAAGGTATCGCAGAATCTGAAATTTGGTGAAATTCTGTGCATTAGTTCTTGAGATATAGCTATCATGAAAATCATGAAAAACGTGGCACAGCAGCGCCACCTGCTGGCTAATTTACACCAAAACTTAATCAGCGTCTATTTATATCAAGGGGTCACAGAATCTGAAGTTTGGTGAAATTCTGTGCATTAGTTCTTGAAATATAGCAATCTTGAAAATCATGAAAAACATAGTATAGTAGCGCCACCTGCAGGTCAATTTTCAATAAAAACCATTAGGCACTAATTCACATCAAGGTCTAACTGAATATAAAATTTTATTAAATTTCGAGCATTAGTTCTTGAGATAGAGCGCCCACAAATTTTTTGTCACATACAGGCAGACAGACAGACAGACAGACAGACAGACAGACGGACAGACTCACAGACAGACATTTTCTAAAAATAGTCAAAACGTGTTCAGGACCTTCTAAAACGTATAAATCCGTCGAAAACCGGAAGTCGAAAATTTTCATGAATCCAATACTTTCTTCTTGTAAAGATAGAAGAAAGTAAAAATCATACATCCGCCTCGGACCCCCGCATTAGATGATTAAAAAATACGTAGAGTAAAGCTATCGAAACGCAGAATTTCCACACACCCCGCCTCCAAATAATGAAGATTACACTTTTTTTGTCCTAGGGGTGGTGGAGGTATGCATTTACTCGTTAAAAGATGAAAATGAAAGGATTGACTGAATACAAATATATGCAAATAGAAAACTTTTTAAATATATTTCTATTATTATTATTATTATTATTATTATTATTATTATTATTATTATTATTTTGCATTATTTTATTTTTGAAGAAAAAGCACATAAAGCGTCATTGAATCTACTGCCAGTGTTGTTTTTCGAAAAACACTATTCCCGCAAAAGACGCCAACTTTGACGTAAAAATTTCTGGCCAATCTGATAGCGGGATGTCAAAACATGGTTGGGAAAACCGAAATAGTTATCTGTCGAATATGGTCGATTACATCATGGTGAACGAGGATCCGATAAAAAAAAAGTTTAAAACAAAAGGTAAGTATTTTTGCCCGTAGAATCCGAATGTGCGATAAAAAATGGAGTTATAATTTACGATTTTAAAATTGGACCAACGGGTCGTTTACGAAGGTCAAATTTGGCATCAATGAGTAACTTTTTAAAAATCATTAAAAACGTATATTTTGTATATTATAAATATATATTGTGTAATTCTGAAATTATTCGATCGTTTCCAGACTTTTCGGATGCTCTCTGTGTAGATAAGATTTTACAAAAATTCTAACTTTACTAAAAATTTCAAAACATACAATTACAATTTTAATTACAAAAATTATATCTTGAAAATAATTTAATTTTATATTTAAATAAAAAATGTATTTAATTTCTGTCATCTTTATTATTCTTATGTTTATTGAAATGGAAAATAAAAATCAGCTATTCGTCAGCTAATTATATGGACGAAATTGTTTGAATAAAGGAATAGACAAAATCTTCTTAGAAATAAGCTAAGGATGGCGATATTTTATTATTATATTTATTTTATATTTTGTAGAAATGTTATATTAATAACATTTATATATTAATATACAGTCGACTCTTGTTAATTCGAAATCGGATAATTCGAATCTTCGCTTAATTCGAACTAAACATTAAGTCTCGAAATTTTCAACGGCAGAATAACGTTAAAAATTTTCATTAATTCGAACTTATTTTCTCTTGACTTCGTTTAATTCGAACTAACGATAAATCCGATTTTTCATTTTTCTTTCCTTTCTCACGGATTTCAGATCATTTGAATAACTTTCTTTCTTTCATTTTTGTAAGAATTGTTCCGAATGAGTACACGTATAATTTCATGCATTTGATATCTACTTTCTTAGCGCCCTGTATGTCCATCAGTGACGCTTCAAAATTTTCTTCCATTGGGCTTGTTTCTGATCTTTTAATTAATTAATGTATTTCTACATTCTAATTTAATAGTAAGTCATATTCTAATGATAGTAGATAAAATAAATTAAGAAAGTTCTAAGAAAGTGAGATTCTTAGAATTTAATAACAAGGAAGGTCCCCATACGGGCATACCCCGAAAAATCCGAAAAATTATAGAATGTTCTTCGCGTGTGGATATATACGTTTATAAAAAAAAATTTCGGCGGAACCTCCATTCAGTATCCGTAAAAAAATAATAAAAATTTCGTTATTTGGCGATTTATCGCCACTTGGCGAAGGAATGTAATTTCAAAAAATACTTTGTGTCTCACTTCAAGAAAAAAAAGTTTCATGTTGAACTTGTTTTGATAAATTTAATTTAAATAACTTCAGTTTTATAAGTTTTAATTTGTTTCAAGTATAATTTTGTTATATCGATATTTATATGTATTTATATTCAAATTTAATCACCAAAATTTGAGATTTAAAACGAAATTCATAATTTAAATTAATTAAATTTGTTTCCTGCTCAAAGTCCATTTGAGAATTGTCGATTTTCTAATCGACAATTCTCAAATGGTTTGTTGCTATTTAAACATTAGGCTTTTATTTTTGAATACGTTTAAATTTATGAAGATGATTTTTCTCAATATAATTTTTTTTTTTTAATCTATGAAAACATTTTTTTCCAGTGATTAATTAAATAGCTACTTCAACAAGTAATATTTAATGTACGATTTACACGCATTCTAAATATCCAACAGTTTTGAGTTGCATAATAATTGTTTGCTTTTAGCGAGGAAAAGAGCTTTCCGCCGAATTGAGTGACTCCACGGAGTAAGAAACAAGAGGGGAAACTTAATGCGCATGACTCCTCGAAAATACAAAGTGAAATTTTGGTAAATAATGAGGGGGCTGCGATACGATGTAGGCTGATTTTTTAGCAGTATTTCAATATGATTGTATGTTTAAGATGCATATGTTCGAATTAAAAGATATTTTATTTTATTCGTTTATGTTTCATATTGCTATATCATAAAATAAATTAAGATGGGATATAAGTGCTGTATTCCTGGATGTAAAACAGGCTATAATAGTAAAAAAAGTCGAAGGAAAAAAAAATTAAGTTTGTTCCGTGCTCCACAAGTGAGTGATGTTTTTTAGGCTTTAATATAAAGCTATTTACTTGTAATTATATTTAAATTGAGAATTTTTTATTTCGTATAGATCTTAATTTATATGTTTTTTAAATGTTATGTGGAATAATAAAGCACAGACTTTGTTTTGTGTCTAAATACAAACTTATTTAATATGAAAAAAGACGTGTACATTTTACAAAAGATTAACTAGCCAAAGATTTTTTATACATTTTTATAGCATTTGTAAGCAGCATTTATTACTTCTTTATCCACTGTTTATGGATTAATTAATATTATACAAATTTATTGGTACATAAAATCAGTGTTGAACTCGGACACTTTTCTCCGGAAGGGACATCAGTGATTTCCGGGGGGGGGGGAATTGTACTTTTGGACCATTGAAAACACAAAATTTCAAATTTTCCGGGGGGGATAACCCCCTGGTCCCCTGCCTTAATTTAACTCTGCATTAAATATAAAACTGTTTCGATTTCATCTCGCCAACTGAAGTTCCCGATTCCTTTTTCTAGAAATTTTACACAAGCTTTAGTACATATCTTGAGATACAGATGTTGCGTAAACCGTAAAAAAAATGCAGCATAACAGTGCCACCTGTTCAGCGATTTACACCAAAAACTGATCAGCGTCAGTTTAAATGAGGGACTACCTAAATATAAATTTTTATTAAAATCCGTGCGTAGTTCTTGAGATACAGGTGTTGAATAAACCATAAAAAATGCAGCATAACAGCGCCATCTGTTGAGCGATTTACACCAAAAACTGATCAGCATCAATTTATATCAGGGGCTACCTAAATCTAAATTTTTATTAGAATCCGTGCGCTTGAGATACAGCTGTTGCTTAAATCGTAAAAAATGAAACATAGCAGCGACACCTGTTGAGCGATTTACACCAAAACTGATCAGCATCAGTTTATATCAGGGACTACCTATTAGACTATACTATATACATTTATATTACAATCCGTGCATTAGTTCTTAAGATATAGCTGTTGCGTAAATCGTAAAAAATGCAGCAGAGCAGCGGCACCTGTTGAGCGATTTACGCCAAAAACTAATCAGCAACAATTTATATCAAGGATTACCTAAATATCAATTTTTATTAAATTCCGTGTATTTTTTCTTGAGATGGAGCACCCACAAAATATATTTCACAGACAGATATTTTATAAGAACATGTTCTTTTGTAATCTCTGACCCCTCAAACGTATAAATTCCATCAAAAACCGGAATTCGAAAATTTATACAAATCCAGTACTTTCTTCTTGTAAAGATAGAAGGAAAAAAATTGGTGTTGGTAGAACAAATTTGGTGCTCCCTCAATCTCCTCGGACGGACCCCCCCCCCCCATTTCACACGGGCCTGAATTGTCCGGATGGAGAAGATGGGGATTTAAAAGCAAAAGTTCCTGAATGAGCTAAGAATAATTTTGATTAATATATTTATTTTTACTGCTCAGTCACAAATAAAAGATAGAAACAAAGTAAAAAAAAAACTATGTTTAAATTATTTTAAATGTGTAATCTGGAGATCCTATAATTTACAAATTTTTTCCCCTCCAATTAATTAGAATAAAAATTTGCTTTAATTCTACGTGTACTAATTGCATAAATATCCAAAGTTATGAATTATTAAATTGTTCAAAGGTTATAAAAACTATACACGAAATTAAAATTTACTCCAAAATATTTGATTAATACTTAATTTCTAAGAATCATAAATCTATTTCTTTGCGATTTTCAACTTACTTACAACAGTCATTTTAATCTGCGATATTTAATGTTTTTAAATGGCCTGCTCTTTGGTTTTTGTCAGAATGATCTCGTATTTTAAATGGCTTAAAAAAGAAAATGAAGCGCCGAATACCTTTAAAAAAATATGTATGTTGTGAAGAAAACTTCAATTAACCAGATTTCCATTTTTACAACTTTCTAAAAATTCAGATTTTCATAAAAAAAAATTTAAAAAATGACTATTTTTTCCATTGAAAACCATTGCAGAAGCATCGATCGACAACCCTGATGCAGAGGTGTCGCCCCCTATCGTCAAAAAATCCGCATGGCAAAATTTTAACAATACTTTCCATTCCTGCTACTTACTCTGTGTAATATATTATGTAATCGTTTTAAGAATCGAAAAGTTTTTTGAAGGATTTACATGTTTCAAACACTGGAGATTCAAAAAGCATAATTTTAGAAAAAAAAAAAAAAAAAAAAAAAAAAAAAAAAAAAAAAAAAACGCCTTCCGTCTGTTTGGTTGTCACGAACAAATTGTAATAGAAACTTGAAATTTGATGTGTACTTTGTGTGTAATAATGGAAATAAGCCTATTGAATATTTAACTTCGATTATCCGGAACTATTTGTTTTCGGATTCTCAAAATATTCATTCTGATAAAAAGTAAAAGAAAAAAAAATCGAAATTGTTTATTTTTATTAGTGTATATAAAGTACAATTAAAAAAGACTTAATTTGCATAAAGAAGAAAGTCCATCAGATAATTAGTTGCTGATATTTATAATCGTATTTTCCACAGTCTTAAATTTTTCATGACCCTGTATATCATTCAAATTTCTGTTCAAAGATATATTTTAATTGGGAATAAGACGCTTAATCCGACGCAGTAAACTGTTAGTTAATCTTATTATCATTTTTGTAGTTACCAGGATATTTCTTTTACACAATTCGGTACTACATGATTATGCCGTCCATTTAAAAAAAATCGCCAAGTGTGTGGCCATCATGGAGATATAGCACTAAATATGAAAAAAAAAAAAAAAAAATAACCAAAAAGTGACGCCATCTTGGCTCTGTTTCGGGTTTTTTGCCAAATTCCCATAAACTCCCACTGTAATCCAATAGGGTCCCGTTTTGTTAAAAATATTTAAATATGTGTTTAAATTTTATTTTGAAATTGGAATGCATTTTGTAAATAGTTTACGCAAGTTTTATTTTCATATTGCATATTATACATATCTATGATGTGTAAGTATTATGGTGGCCCCCGATGACTGGTTTCATTAGCTTTAGTGCAATTGAAAAAAAAAAAAAACCTAATTAGTGCTTCAAAATAAGATAAAAATACCATTTCAAAAGTATTTTCAGTATAATCTCTTAAACAAACAAACAAACAAATATTTATAAATATGTCTTTTCAAAAAATGCTGAACTGAATTACATGCGATTAATTGAGTTATATAGATTTAAAAGATGCATAACTGGGGATTTTTCTATATGTTTCTCATTATGAAAAATGTTTGAAAAAGCAATTAAAAAATTAACAAAGGTAGAAATCTTATCTTATAGTTATACGAAAATTACCATTTTCTTGTAAAAAATTTCTCATATTTGCTCGCATATTATATATAAATGCCGAAAGTTTGAATTAGGTACTACGTATAAATATTTACAAAAATATGTATAATATTTATTAATACCCATTTAAAGGCGTTATTTAGGGGCGGAGCTACTTTCCACACCTGAAGAATTTTTTCAATATACTCTTACAGAATTGCTGTACTTAAAATTTTAATGAACATAAGGGCATCATTCTCAACGCAAATTCAAAATTTGTTGTTGGTGTGAGATATAACAACAGGAAAGTATATTTTTGACATAGGAACAAACTACATTTTTCGATATCGAGATGTAACGGCAATAATCACAGTCAATTAAAATGAAATTGTTTCTCACCAGTTTTTATAAAGAAAAATTATAGTTTGCCGTTTCAATCGTTTTAACCGACGATTCGCCCTGTTTGTCGTTGCGTTAAAGCGTTTACGTCAAGTAATCTTCAACGCCTGTGATCAGATATAGATTATTTATAATAATTTTTATTTAAGCTCGCCACTTTAAAAGACCGGCAATAATACTCTTATTGTCTGTCCGTTATTGTAGTTCCGTTATTATTATTATTATTTTATTGTGCAAAAATTAAATATGGATATTATATAGATAGAATTAAAATCTAATGTGTACTTTTAATTCTGATATATTATCTTTGTATCTGGATTGTATTGTAAAAGACAATTTTTTCATTCAAGATGTATGCTACTAGCAATATTTGTTTTTTTCTAATGGCAGGTTTCTGTGGCTGTTTAATTCGTTATTAAATATTAGTGAAAGGTACTTAATTTGAGTAAAAAGAAAAAAGAAAACTGACAACATTGGATGATACCTTATATTGAAAAATATATTTCTATAATTTTGAACAATTTAATATTTCATTAAATAAAAATGTTATATATATATATATATATTTAAAAAAAGTGGAAAAATTACGAGGATATTCAATTTTTTTAAAGACATAGCTATTTTTTTATGGATAAAGTTTAAATTTATATATAAAATTCATAGTCGGGTTCAGTGCTTTAGCCTCACTTTCTACAACAGTGACTTTTATAGGAGAAAAAATAATAATGTATTACACTATTTTACACATAAGATAAATATTTTTTTCTGTAACTTTCAGTTTTTTCAAGAAATTTCCACAACAATCACATTTTGGATTATCATTCGTAAATGATATCGTAACAAATAGAAATCCTTTAGTACTATAAATCTATATCTGATCGCAGTGGTTCCCGATTACTTAGAGGTAAACGCTTAACATAACGGTAAACAGGGCGCATCGTCGGTTAAAAAGATTGAAACGACAAACTGTAATTTTTCTTTATAAAAACTGGTGAGAAACATTTTAATTTTAATTGACTGTGATCATTGTCGTTACATTTCGATATCAAAGAACCTAGTTGCTTTCCATTCTTCTTTATTTTCTCCGATACAAAAGATTAGTTTTTAATATCGGGAAAGTATCGACAGTGTTGAAACTTATGACATATAAGCTTAATGAAATTTAGAATACATCAGTTGACACATTATCTGCTGACATTGATCGAAAAGTTCTTCCCATGTCTAAGTTGAGTAGCTCTGCCCCAAATAACGCCTTTAAATGGATATTAATAAATTTTTTACATATTTTTTAAAAATATTTATATGTAGTACCTAACGCAAACTGTTGGCATTTATATATAATATGCGGCCACTTATGAAGAATTTTTTACAAGAAAATGATAATTTCCGAAAATAGAAGATAATTCATATAAGATAATTCAATAAAAGATCTATTTTTTATTTTTGCAAATTTTTTTATCATTTTTTCCCAAACTTTTTACAATCAGAAAATTATACAAAAATTCCCAGTTCTACATCTTTAATGTCTGTATAATTTCAATAAATGGCATGTAATTTGATACAGTAGTTTTTGAGAAAATGAGGTTTATAAAAAATCGAAAAACATCAATATTTATAAAGTGATAATAGGGGAAATACATTGTCAGATAGGTAGACACATCTGGGAAAAAAAAAACAAGAAATTAACTGAAAGGCACGTTTCCAATGCTTATCCGGCTATGTCCTTTACGTAGGGCATCTTCGGCGGTCTATTTAAAAATGGATTTACGTAGAAATATTTATAAGTTTTAATATTTTACTACTTATACGATTTATACTTTTAATAATGTATGTTCTATCAATAATATTCATCGTTAGTATTAATAATCAAGCAGGGTATGTAGTTTAAGTTAAATTGTTTTAAGAGTATATAGCCATTTAGAGTTTACAGTTAATTAAATGTTTTTTAAATTATTTACATAATGTTTTTTATACTATAGTTATCGAGATGTAAATTTGTCTCAAAATTTATATTTGTCTTTTTGGTAAATATAATGTCAAAAACAATTATAATCTAAATTAGCATATTATATCTCTGAAATTTCCACTTCTCTCTTACGCGCATTCTCCGACATTTTCTAGTGTAGGAATTAAAATAATACTCTTCTTTACTCAATATTAATAAATATCCTCGCTCTTCCGTAACTACAAAATTTTTTACACTTTATATATATATATATATACATATGATAAAACTCATAAATTACTGACACTCATAAATTACTCAATAATTACTGATAAAACTCATAAATCGTTTTTATGACAAATATGGGAGGAAAGAAAAGGTTCTCGATGTGTCATTTCTCTATTTAGCAAAGTCTACTATGAAATCGGCAGGTGAAAAGGAAAAGAAGCTATAAGGTAGTGAGCCTATCTTGTTCTTAGCTTTTACCCTGCGAGTCCAATGTACGAAAGGTGACTTACTGCTATACCTCCTGCTTCTTAGTTGATCATCTAAACAAATAGTTAAACCTATTCTTAAAGGGTTAACGAGGGCTTTTTGCCACTAGAGGCATGCACTCGTTGGTTTAATAGGAGCTTGAAACTAATTGCATGAGTGAAAAGCGCAATTTCATTAATTAACATGTGATTTTAGAATTTTGTTGGTGTGAGTGGAATATATTTTAATGCTGGCTTTTTATTATGAATAAACTTATTAATGTACAGTCGTGAAAAAAAGAGTAAACACCTCCTACTAAATCTGCATTCATGTTTCCATTACTAATGGATGAACATAATAATTATGCTACTTCACATTGATCTATTTATCTATTTATCTATTCATAGTATATTGATTGTATAGGTGTGGGGAAAAATTAAACACTCCTATTAACTCTAACAAATATATGTATCGCACAATAAAGTAAGTGGTAAAAAACGATAGGAAATAAAGTTTACATTTACTTGATATATATAAAATTTGTTTAGGGAGCAGCTACATATTAAAACTAATCGTAAATTCGGTTTTTGTCAATAGCGCAACCCAATTATCTTCTCTTGATTTCTACACCCTTCAATTAGCCTAAAAAAAAAATTCCATGCAATTCGTACGATAAGTTTCCGTGAAATGTTTTATTTTGAACTGTTTCTGAATGATGAACGAATAATATTTCCTTATATATATATATATAGGTGACGATTTAAAGTTAGGGGGGCAGAAACATCATCGCCAGGTTTTCCTTTCTCCGCACAGAAGTCATGGCCAGCGAGAAAAAAAAACAAAATAAATAAATGTAGAAGGTCAAAATAAACACTCCTTGGCTGCTGCAAGTTCATTTTATTAAACAGTATCTATAATATAGGGAAAAGCTCCTGTTGCAGACGATATTTTACCGAAACATCCAAAAAATATTCCATGCTTTACTGCATCAAGTTAAACTCATGCAAGAGCGCACCCAAGAATCCTTCTTCTCATCTCCCTCCCCACCTCTTGAGCTTCCTCTTTTTAAATCTAAAAAGAAAATTCTAGAACATTCTGTAACCTCAAACCGTCATTCTTTTATGTAAACAGAATTCTTGTCCAGCTACGAGACTATTTTCCACAGACGATAATTATATTTAAAAAAATATATATTATTTAACCAATTTATAATCGACTCAGAATTTCTTAGGCAGTAGAGATTAGGCAGTAGAGATAGGCATAAAGATTAACAGATTAGATCTAGAAACAAGATTTTAATTTAATAATTTGAAGCAAGTAGGGAATATTATTATAAGAAAATTAAGATAGTATAAAGATTAGTTTTGGCGAAAAAAATTTAAAATTTGTAATATATATATATATATATATATATATATATATATATATATATATATATATATATATATATATATATATATATATATATATATATATATATATATATATATATATATGTATATCTTTATATATTTATATATATACACTCGGTTATCACAAATAGAAAAATATAAGAATTAAATATATATATATATATAAACTCTTGAAATATTGAAAATTATGTCATAAAACTATATATTTATGACTATAATATGTCATATAAATACAGTGTCTCACAAAAGTGATGGGACACTTGTGCTTTATAAAAAAAAACTGCAATAAAATAAATAAACAAACATGTACAAAAAGTTTTTGGGTGTGTTTCATGTTTAAAGTTAGTAACAATTATTACATAACATACATTTCGTCAAAATATTAAAATATTAATTTAGTAAAAATACAATTGTTCAGAACGGAACAAAAAATGGCTCACATAAGTGATGGGACACTTACTTTTCCATCAAATATTTATCCAAAAGTTTTACTTTTTAAAAGGTTTTAATATATTGTTGGATTTCCTTTTACTTTTAAAACATGATTTAATCTTTTTGGGATGGATTTGACTAATTTTTTTGTGAATTCTGGAGTGGTTTTACCCCATTCTTCTTGAAGCACCGATTTTAGTTGTTGTTTTGAAGAAATGGTGTGTTTGCGAATTCTTGATTCCAATTCTTGCCAAATATTCTCTATGGGATTTAAGTCTGGAGATTGTGGCGGTGTTTTTATTATTTCAGGACAGTTATATAGCAGCCAGAGTCTAACATCGAGCAGTGTGCTTGGGGTCATTGTCCTGGTAGAATTTAAAATCGTTATGAAGGTTCAATTTTCGTGCTGAAGATTTTAAATTTTGCTTTAAAATATCAATATACTTGTACTGATCCATTATACTGTCAATAAAAAGAAGATTACCAACTCCAGCGGACGACATACACCCCCATACCATAACTCCTCCTCCACCATGTTTTACTGTTGGTATCAAGTTCTGTTTGCGAAATTCTTCCCTGGGTTTTCTCCACACCAAGATTCTACCGTCAGAACCAAATGTATTAAATTTACTCTCATCAGCAAATATAACTTTATTCCAGTAATCAGAATTCTTATTTATGTTGGATTTTGCGAAAGCTAGTCTGAGATTTCTATTCTTTTCACTTACGAAGAATTTTTTCCTGGCTACTCCACCGTGATATCCAGCAGATCGAATTACCCTTCTAATAGTCTCAGGATTAACAATTATTCCATATAATGCTTGCAAATCAGAAGCAACTTTTGAAGCACTATTTCTTGGATTTTTTTAAATATTTTGAACGATAATTCGCTTTATTCCATTGGATAGCTTTGATGATCGGCCAAGTCTTCTTTTATCCTGAATCATATGATTCTTTTTATATCGTTTAATGATATTGAAAGCTGTTGAACGACTCAAGTTAGCTGTTTCAGCAGTTTTTCTAATAGATTTTCCACGTTCAATATGCAAATTCATAACTAATTTTCGAATTTCATGTGAAGTTTCTTTTCGTTTAGCATTCATGGCTACACAGAGCTAAAAAACACAAAAATTCCAAAACAAACTGGAGAGAAATACTGCAGACGATTTTATAAATTATTGGCAATTGCTTTTAAGTAAAAATAAAACCCCAAAAAATATTTGTATTGCTTATTTCAGACGATTTTTGTTGCATATATATTGGTGTCCCATCACTTATGTGAGCTATTTTTTTGCTCCGTTCTAAACATTTGTATTTTTATTAAATTAATATTTTAATATTTTGACAAAATGTATGTTATGTAATAATCTTTACCAAATTTAAGTATGAAACACACCCACAAAAAAATGTGTACATGTTTTTTTTTTTTTTTTTTTTTTAATTTATTTGATTAGTTTCCTTTTGTAAAGCACAAGTGTCCCATCACTTATGTGAGACACTGTATATATTTGTGAATATTAAAAGAGAAAGAAAATAAAAAAAGAATGGATTCATAAAAATGCATGAACCGCCGTAAATGGAATTAAAAAAAATAATACGGAAATAAAAAACATTTCCTTTTTAGCAAGAAGGATAGCTTCACGTGAATATCCTGGATTTAGAATCACCAGGTAATGCTGCAAAACATTTAAAATTAAATTTTTTAAAAATTTTATATAAAAAATTACAGCGAGAATCCAGAAAATATAATTTTCATAGACTAAAATTTTAGATTTATAAATAAATTTTAGATTTAAACAAATAATAATAATAAAAATTATTTTTATGATGATCAAAACTTGGCTTACATAATAACTGAGTTACTTGCCATTTATTACACACAGATATTACGTACGCCATGGAATAAACATCAATACTCCTGGACCCATTATAAACAAATTTTAAATAAAATTTCAGTTTTACAATTTTCGTACTGCGAATTTTTAAACTTCTAAATAATGCAAATTTTCAATTTTTACACCGTTGAATAGGGAAAAATATGTAGTTTTAAATTCAGTTTGTTTGAAAGATGTATATCAATTTATTTCTGAGTTATTATTATTTTTTTCAGTTTTTAATAATTTTTTATCATTGTGGCAATAGTAATATTCCATATCTGGACATTAAACATGAACTAGTCAGAAGACGAATAAAATCCGGACATCACAATATGCATTCAGATATGCATTAGATATCTCTGTTATCGACCGAGAGAAACAACTATTTCCAAAATGGTTTTTAAAAAATGGAATGTCTAGGTTATCCCGTCGACCAATTTAGCCAAATTATACAAATCGCCAAACTAATAGCCAAATTATACATGTTGACGTAATTTTTATTTTGAATAACGAAAAAACAAATAATTAGTAGAATATTAATAAAAAGTCGAAATAAAAATCACTTAATGACATTTTAAACACATGAATCGCATTTAATGTCATTGAATGTGACATTCACGATCATCCATGATTGGTATTTAATCTTATAGTTTGGCGATAATTTTTTGGTCGACAGGATAACCTAGCAGTACCAAAAAAATTAAGTGAGACATTTACTTCATCTTTTGATATGATCTTTTTAACTATTGTTGTGAATTCTAAGACTGCACAAATAATGTTCCCTTTCAAACAACAAAAGGATTTTCACGCGAATAGTGAAAAGTGAATGAAAAATTTAGTGAAAATTACATCAGATTTAAACGATACATTGAAAATGCTTACTTATATATATATATATATATATATATATATATATATACCGTAATTCAAAAAACACCAGGAGGCAACGACTCTGTGTATCTCACAGTTTAAATGACCTTGTTTAATCAAACGTGTAAATAGCCAATAGAGGCTTAACAGCATCTGATTAGACCTTATTCCTTAAAATTCCCCCAACCAAAGGGAAATGAATGGAAACCCGTTTATAGGAAAATCACCACTTTACATATGTGTACATTGTTCAATGTTTCGTAATCTTTTAAAAATCGATCCAAATTAGCATGTTTTTAGAATTCTTGGTGTCTGAACGGGAGTGGATATGGATAAGCAGAGCTCGTAGAAAGCAGAGACCCCTAGTTTTATTTTATAAAAATAAATTGTGATATTTTTGTCCTCCAGACTATTTTCTATGTTGATGATTTCAATAAACAATAAACAGGCTGTTTTGAGTGATTTTTAGGACAACCATGCATGTTACCCCATACTGACACATTAACTCCTTCTTGACGAACTTCTTTCACAAAATGTTTATAATTTTAGCACCGCTTTTTTAAGCAGAATTTTTTGTTTACTTGAATCGCAAAAATGCTTGGATCAAATGAAGCAAAATTTACGATGAGGTTTAGCTGGTGAGAATTACCAAGGATTCTGAGCATTTTATGCGGCACGTATATCGGTTGCTTGTCCACAATGGGTTAATACCATCAACTAGAAAAGAATATTACGCATTTAGTAGAATCTACCACCGCTTTTAAATCGTCACTATTACCGAATCCATTATGTATGAATTGTCATTTAATAGGTCGAATGTTTTTACTATTTGCATAAAATAGTAAATACTTAAAAAAAAAAAAAAACTCATAAATTAGCAAAGTTCTGCTTAAGGAGCTTTATGAATCAAAATAATGCACACGTGTTTACAACAGTTACGAAAAACAAGAGATATAGTCTTCTTATCTGATGAATATTTAAAAAATATATATACACGATTCAGTGATGCCAATTTTTACTACAAGTTTTCCTTTTACACTAACACCTACTAATTTCAGTTTAAATAAGATACAGAAATCAATAGCTCCATCTTTATAAAGATATAATGTAGATAAAAGGTAGGAACGCTACCCTATATTATAAAAATTATACTTAGTAATTATACATAGTATATTATACATACCCTATATTATACATAGTAAAAAATTATCAGTGGTACTGAGTACAGGGTTCGTATGAGTTCTGAAAATTCCAGACTAGGAATTCTTCGGCGCTACAGTCTCTCTCTAAATAAAGCAAAATTTTACGTGTTTGAACTTAATTTGTTTTATTATAAAAAGAATACTGGTATCTGATTTGGAAAACTAGTGATGTACATACATATCCTTTTAGTAAATAGAATTTCTTATGTAACAGATTTTTTAGACACATCTGTAATATAGATTTTTATCTTTGATAGCAACCATGAATTTCGGAACTCCCGTCTATATTCTGATCCTGATTATCTAGAAGACACGAAAAAAAATTGAGTTTATTCTTTTAAATTTCATAGATTCTTCAAAATGACTAGTCAAATACGGCACAAAACTCCTCATTTATTTTTTATGTTACAATCTGAATATTTTAAGAGCCGAAAGTTTATTTAAAACCCCTGACTGCCCAGCCAAAGGGTAATATTGTAATGTTGTTTTCTCTGTAATTTATTAAAAATATTTAAAAAAAAGATGTTTTTTCCAACCTGATGCAAAATACGTTATTAGTATCGGTGTATAATCTTTGATAGCATCAATCCTAACTTAATTTTTCAGAACTGGGTTTTATTTGTGGACTAATTTAAATATTGCTTATGTTGCAGTGAAACCTGCAGCTTAGTGTGTGAAAAAATCAGCCGGCGGCAGTCAGGAGGTTGTATTTATTTGCTTCTGTCATAAATTTTCACAGCGCGATATGTATTTTATTATTGTCTGCTTTTCAGAAGCACGCTTTGCTTTTCCCCCGAGGCGTTTCACTTTGTCTTTTTCAGCGAGCTGCAGCGTAAGTTATGCGAAATCTCTATAAACATTTTTTGGAGTTTTACTGCCTGTTACCATCGCCCCCCCTCAAAATTCGCCTGGGCGCTGCGAGAAAAATGACGGTCCGAAAGTTTTCGGACCGTCATTTTTCTCGGATTTTTTTTTTTTTTTTTTTTTTTTTTTTTTTTCAGCCTTCGCACTTTGACTCCAATAATAAAAAAAAAAAAAATGGAAACTAAACAGAAACTATAGGCTGTTAGAAACTAAACAGAACAAAGATTTTTTAAAAATATTAGTGTCCTAATTTAGGGAGCAGCTTAAAATGCATTGAAAAAAATCCAGTATAGGTTGCTGCCATTTTTGTTTCAACAAGTATACAAGGAACTGTACTCCTTACCAGTACTAACTGCACTGGCATCACGAACGGCTCGCTTTCAGGAAGTGTGTTGTTCAGCTTCGCTTCGCGATTCGGAACTTCCTTTTATATTGTCATTTTGCCGTTTGTTTATTGACATTTCATCATTGGTTTAGTTATCAAATCAATTTACATCTTTTCTGTTATAATTATTTTGTTCGCCCCCGTAATTTTCACTTAAAACCCGTTTTCAGTATTGGGTCTTATCGGGTCCAAAAACATGTAAAAGTGGGCGCAATTTTTACTGGCTAAAGCGAATCTCGTTGCCTGCTTTCAAAATTTTTAAATACGTCTTAAAGTGCTTTTTTCTTTCTTTCTTTCTTTCTTTTTTTTATGCGTATTATATGGAGGTGCTTGTCAAATCTTAATAAATTACTAGCGAGCTTCGACCGCTAGCGGCCCCTTTCTGAAAAAAATAATCTCTCTAAGGCCCGGTGCACACTCCCTTTCCCCAGGACAATAACCATTTTCCAATGGTTAAAAAAAAAAAGTTATATCAACAATTTATTTAAACACAATATATTAATATATACTATTACTTATATTTTGCATCTCTGATTTATTGCATTAGTTGTAACATCTAGCATTAAAAAATAAAAGTGTTTCTAATTTTTGCAGATTTTGCAATATTGTAGCGTATTACTTGCAATGTTATTACAGCATGAATATCAGACTAACAGTAGGGCTTTTTTTTCAAATAACAAATTTTTTAATGATAAAATTCATAATTTGGCAGTATATAAAATGGATACATTATATGATGATCCTAATGCTTTTTAGTACAATTCTACGATTGTTAATTTAAGATTGGCAAAAGAAATGAAACCAAAATCTCTGCATTTAAAAACATTTATTTAATGCGTTACCAAAATTTTGAAATATGCACTATGCTTTAAAAAAAAAAAAAAAAAAAAAAAAAAAACGCATTGTGAAAGATTTGTTTAATTAAATCAGTCATAAAAAAGAAGAAAAACTTGAATACATTAAGAAGAAATTTGTTAGATAATATTGGTCATAAAAATCAATGCATATATAACAAATGGTAGAAACACTAAATGCAAATAAATCTACTTACACAACCTGTATTATTAATCCGTTTTAGTCCATATATTTCACTAATATGCCTGAATGTTAAAAAATATTCACAATATAATTAGTAGAAATTTAATTAAGTTTTCTATGATATTTCAACAGGAACAATTTTTAAAGCAGGCGCTTCGTATAAAGTTTCGAGTTCAAACACTGGACAGAGTTGAGTTGTTTCGATGCTCCCTACATGATAATCAATTTCGTGCGGGAAAATGTCGAATACAAATCTTAGTTTTGTTCTTGCTCGTAAATATTCCTCCCGTACGTCAAAGTGCATTAAGAAAAATACTTTCTTATTAATTTTCATAATTGTTTTTTCATTACTTAAAATTGTTCTTTTATGTGGATATAAAAAAAACCATTGATTTTTTCATATCGGCGTAGGTTGGCTAAGTGCACGCATGCGCAATGCGAAAAACATTGTTTCTGTTTATACAAAAGATGAAGATTTAATATTTATAAAAATATGTTTGTTGTTCTGCAAATGGTTACACCTATTATTTTATTTAAAAGATAGTTCTGATAGCCATATTTTTCCCAAAATTTCATACCTCATTAAAAGTGGATTACCAAGAATGGTATTAGCCGATTTTAAGGAAATATTGAAATTAAGTAAAAGTTGTTCCTAAAAATATGAAACAAAAAAAAAAAGAAGTACGTTCTTTCCCCGTAATTTCGCGGTTTTTATTTATTTAAAAATACTTCTAACTGTTGTATCGTTTCAAAATAGTGATGCAACTTGTACCACGGTATTCTCTAACTGCTTTTATGAAGATTTTAAAGAAATGTCAAATTTTAAAATGCATTTATTTGCAATAATGTTCTCTAACGATATTTTAAAAATATACGGATTACCGAGTGTCGGATTAGTGAAGTCGCAATGTATTACTATTACACACTTTGAAAAAAACCTCGAGTATAATTTTCGTGTAAAAATATGCATATTTTGTACAAAAATTTTAATTTTTAGTTTTTTCCTTTTTCACATTTAATAATTTAAATTAAAAAATTCGCCTATTATATTATTTAAAATACAGTTACGGCCTCCCGATTTTTTCAAAAATTTTATGCAAGGTTTAAAACCAGTACCCCAAACGCACATATAAAGATCATTGAAGAATACAAGATTTAAGGACTACTTTTACCTACAAATATGGCAGAAAAAAAAATCGCCCGTTTTACGCCGTAATTTCGCGGTTTTTACAGATTTAAAAATACTTCTAACCGTTGTATCTTTTTGAAATTTTGACACAACGCAAAACGATGTATTCACTAAGAGGTGTATAAAGATGGAAAAGAAATATTGAAAATTAGGGATTTTATTCATATAAATATGAGCGGAAAAAGTGTCGAAAAAGCAAACAAAATTGTATGATCGGAGACTCTTTTTCTCGATTTTTTTTCAAAGGGTTAATATTAGAATATTTCAAAAATAAACACACCGTTGGAAATAGGACAGAAGCGTCTTTGAGGGGGTATTTTTTTTCTTTGTCGTGCCTCCAAAATTAAAAAGGATGGAATCGTTTTAAAATTCGATAGTTTTCGGTCGAAAATTCTGCGGAGAAAAATGGAAAATGAAAGCTTTCGGGAAAACGTTTTTTTTTTCAAAAGGTTAATGTTCGTATTTCTTGAAACCGAATAGACAGTCAGAAAGGTCTTTAAATTTCCTTCAAGAATATGTAATTTGTTTAAAATCCGTGAATCTGCAGCGCGGATGCGACGTTATATAAAACTCCTTAATTTTCGTATTTTCGAAACCTTCGTGGTTCTTCATCCGCGGAAAGCTAGTTTCGACCGGAGAGCTCCGTTAGAGAACCGTCTCGGAATTTGGATTTTTTGTCACGTTTCCCGGGTAGTTTTTAATTAATATCTCGGGTAATTACAGGGCGATTTTCTCGAAATTCATTATCACAAAAGGCCGAATCGTCCTGAGTCGATAGACACCCAGAGCGCCACTCCACTCGGCCGTTGAGAAAAGTTTTTAGCGGTACAGACAGACAGACGTTTACTGCGGTTAATAGTATAGATGATCTGCTGCCCTTTCCTTAAAACTGATGCAAGTGTTCAACTAATTTCAAGTGCATCTTTTTATAAGTCATTTCGTCGCTTTAATACACACTTGTTGATTATAAACAAGATTTTTTAGTAACCTTCTATTCCGGACCTTATTAAAGCTATGTGTGTGTGTGTGGGGGGGGGGGCACTGGGATAAGCATTATTCTGCCCTCCTTCTGTCTATCGACGAATTTCTTTTCTTTTCTTTTCTTTTTTTTTTTTTTTTTTTTTCAAATTATATGAAAGTGGCTATTGTTAAACTTCACACGTATTTTAAAATATGTATAAATTTTGTGCTCGGCGCAGTTCGCACAGGTATAGAGGGTATCACAATATATATCACAAATATAGCCACAACATTAAGTAAAAGTACTAGCAAGATATTTGTAGGGGAAAAAATTATAGATTGGTTGACAGAAGTATGTTTTTTGCAAACTTTTCCTTTGCTTACCTGCGCACGTTATAAAATGGCTAAAAGCAAACTGGTCATAATAATTGACTTTAACTTGCCACGTTACGACGAAAACGTTAATAAAGAATTTCAATTGATAACAATAGAATACTAGGTTGTTGTAATGAAACATCAAATTTTAATTTTCTGATGTAGTTTGTTTAACACATAAATGAATGGTATACTGGAAGCAAAGAGACGCAAGGGGACAACTCTTACCCTCCTATATGTTTGAAAATAGATTAATTTTCATCCCTTTTGTATAATTTTAATCAATTGAAAATTTTTTAGTGAAAATCTCATGGGGCCCCCTAAAGAGGGGGGGGGGGACCGGAGAAATTGCCCCGCATGACC